>JAKLMY010000120.1:0-81973 GCA_022814645.1 Ganoderma meredithae
CCCCCCCCCCCCCCCCCCCCCCCCCGCCGCCCCCCCCACAGGACTGAGTTCATCCTTCTCGTGCTCGATCAGAAGCCCGAGACGAGAGAGCACTTTCTCGAGTTGTCTGTAGACAATACAAAGGATGTCACAGTTGGTCTCAGTACTGTTGGAGGTGGCAACGAGATTGCCGTCATCTACGTAGAACTGTAGCGCGAACTGCGCCTAGATAGTGTAGGTGCTGAAAATGGCATGGAGCACAGGGGCCAAATAGACAGCAGACAGGGTGGGCAATAGAGAGGACCCTTGGCCGATGCCCACATCGGGGCAGTCGAACTCTGGGGAGGTGGAGTTATTGAAACGGAATGAGGAACGTCGGGGCAAAAAATATGCTTTGAAGAAGTTCCCGAGCATGGGTGAAAAGCCGGATCGAGAAAGGATCTCGATCAGCAGATTATGGTTGATGGAGGGGAAGAATTGGGCGACATCGAATCCAAGCATGGACGTAACGAGGCCCTTACTCCATCCTCCGCGGATGTGGTTTTGAAGAAAGACAACTGCATCGACAGTGGACTTTTGCAGTGCACTGCCGAATTGGCAAGGGTGGAGTACGCCATGTTTGTGAAGGTCGTACTGGAGACGGTTGTTGATGATCTTCTCAAGCCACTTAGCTGTGCAGCTGAGGAGAACGATCGGTCGGTAGGCCTTGACTTTGGAATAGTCAGGTTTGTTGGGTTTGGGAATAATAACAGTAACTGCACGATGGAACTCCTCGGGCCAAACTCCGTGAGTGACGCAGCAGTTGAATAGTGTACGGAACCCCTGAAGAATCTTGTCTGTGGACTTGGGGTTCTTTTTGGGGTCAATGAGGAACTTGAGGTGCCTCCAGTGGACATGGTCGACACCAGGGGCAGATGAGGAGGTGGTTTTGAGGATCGCATCTTTAAGTTCTTGAGAGCTGAAGGGAGGCCAGTCTCGGGTGGGTAGCTGGGGAAGCTCATCGATGATCGTCATGTTGACGGGTCGATGAGCAGCAGAGTGGAAGACCTCATCAAATGCAGGCCAGATGTCGTCTGGATGAGAGAGGGTGCGGCCATTGTGAATAAGATCAGTGATGAGTGAGGATCGTCTGGGACCAGTCCATTTGCCAAGGTCCCATACGCGTTGGGTCTCTTCAGAGATTTTGCGAATGCGAGTTTCCATGTGTTTGTTGCGTGCTTTCCGAATAGCGTCTCGGAGCTCAGCCCGGGCGGCTTTACGGTTGGACACAGCGGGGTGAAACGGTCCCATAAAGTTGGGATGGTATCGTGCATTGCAGGACCATTTGCGATGAACGTTGCGGCGCTGCCAGGGTGGAGTGCAATCGCGAGTTGCAGCCTTAAGGCTGTCCAACTTGGTCTTAGTCTCTGGTGTCCACCAGGAGGCGGACTTGCCGCAGAAGTGTTTGGGTTTGGCGTTCGATTGCCAGGCATCTTTATATGCCTGATACAGTCTGGTTGTAGTTTCAAGAGTGGAATTACTGTCGTGGGGAATGGGATAAATACCAAAGAGTTCCGAGGGGGGGTACTCTTCGGAAGGGAGGAGGTCTGGTAGGGTATTCGCGAGTTCAGCGAGGAGATTGTCCTCATCCTCGGACCCTTTCGTGATGGTAGGTTCGCCCAGCATGTGCCAGGGAGGTGTGTCAAGTTCAACGTCGAGAATGGCATGGTCGGAAAAACCCCTAGCCTGGCCTCGGACGTGTATGGTAGAGTTAAGGTCTGCATCAGCCCAAACAAGGTCGATGACAGAACCCCGTAGGTTTGGGGCTAGTGTGGGTCAACGGCGCTACTCAACGATTTCTCTTCTCCACTATCCGGTCCGAGGCTTCAAAGCTTCACGCGTCCACCAGCTCTTCGTGTCCCCCTGCTACATCGATTATAACACTACTTTGCTCCTGATCTATCTGAAAAATCTGCGCTGAACATCCTCATCTGGGGTTTCCGGGTGTATGCCAGTGCACGGAAAGTGGAGACTCCTTCAGATTCGCATTGGGACCTGTTGTTGCTCTGTTGCAGCGTCGAGTGATGTTCGGCTGCGACATCACGTCTATACTCCATGCTGAGTAACGATACAGAATCCCCACCGTGACCATGATCCACTCTGAGGTGCGCAACGCCCTAACTATCATCGCGCGTGCGCGTGATCCAAGAGTGGTCATATACATATGCCTTTCATTCGCATCCATTGTGCTTTCGAACTCCCTGCCTCTCCTCTTTTGAGTCATGTCGTCCTCTTTTGCCATCGGCACAACTGTTCGCCTGCGTTCAGGTATGGATCCTTGCCCTAATGTCTTGCTCGGGCTCTCGCTGACGTTGTTGCAGGCTATGAGCTGCCTCTTTTAGGTCTTGGCGTCGGGCGGAGCAGCAATACAAAAGTGGCATCTCTGGCAGCCCTGAAGGCTGGATACCGGTGTGTGTATGCGCATGTCGAGTCCGAATCCCCTCGTAGGTATGCTGACGTCACTGCGCCCTCACGCTGGCAGCCACATCCACTCCGCTCGCATGTACGGGAACGAGGCCGAAGTAGGCAAAGCAGTGCGCGAAAGCGGTCTCCCGTGGGGCTCTGTCTATATCAGTGAGTCTTTCCGCGGATCGCACACGAGTCTGGTCAGTACCTGATCTCCTGTCGAAGCCTCGAAGATTCAGAACGAGGAGCACGGTTATGAAACGACGCTCGCAGCCGTTGACGACTCGCTGAAGACGTTTGGATTCGACTACATTGATTTCATGCTCATTCACAGCGCCAAGTCTGACGAGGACTCTCGCCTCGCGACTTGGAAGGCTCTCATTGGAGCTAAGGCAGAGGGCAAGGTTCGCTCGATTGGTGTTTCGAATTAGTCGGTTTTCTCTCTCTGCATGTCTTGTCACGATGTCTACTTACATAGCATACAGTGGCGTCAGACATCTTGAAGAGATTCGGCAGGCCGGTTTGGAGCTCCCTGATATCAACCAGATCGTGGTGGGTGTCCATGCTTTCGTTGCATCGCGCTGGAAGTTTAGGGAGGCATGTGTGCGCAGCTTCAACCCTTGAACCAGCAGAAGGAGATCGTGGAGTACTGCAAGGCGCCCGGCATCTTCGTCGTGGCATGTGCACCGCTCATGCGGACGCGGTGGGACACCCCCGAGATCCTCGACATTGCAAAGAAGGTCTGTCCTCCATGTATGCGCTCTTTTACGAACCCAATACTTACTTCGAGTACGGGTGCGGGCAGCACAATAAGATGCCTGCCCAAATCTTCGTGCGCTGGTCACTGCAGCGCGGGTGCGTCGCTCCTCCCATTGCAATGTGCGAGACGCGGTCTGACGCGCTGTATGGACTGTGGACAGATTTGCCCCCCTTGCCTAAATCTGCGGACCCGGCTCGCGTGGTGGGCAACGCGGACGTCTACGATTTCGCACCGAGCGCAGAGGACATGGTCGCGATCGACTCGCTCTACCGCGGCAAAGACGGCGCGATCACCTGGAATCCGGTCGACGTCGAATGAGTATCGAACTCTGGGATCTGTAATGGGATGTAAATGTGCACTGCATGTACAACTTGACAAGGTCTCCAGTAGGTACAGTACAGTTTAAGCTCGACTTCTTCCACCACCCCCTGGCCGCAGGAAATCTCATCTGCGAAGCTCTGCCAAATCACCATCCTTTCTATGAAGCAGAGGAACGGTTCATGTCTCGATTGCATATACCAGACAGCCTCGCGTGAGCTCTCCGAGGCCATCGGCTCGCCTTGTTAGTACTCCTACTCGACAGAGGTTACCTGCGCTGCGTGCCAGCCAAGGATCAAGGATTCCAAGAGCCGGCTTTCCGCGCGAGTAGGTTGCACAAGCGTCTTCCGTCCACGGCATGGTGCGAGTAAAGCTCTGAGGAAGCCCGCCTTCGTGCCGTATTCCAGACTCGCGGTTAGTCGCCGTTACGTATACCCGTCGAAAGGCACACCATTCTGCTGATTATTGCCCAGGACACCGCCGGCTCGGATTGCAATTTCGGCGGGAAGAGGGCTCGCTGGACCGTGAACGCATTCCAACTCCGGAGTCTGAGCGGTAGATGTCAGCGAGAGCCGACGGTCTCTTGCTATCATGTGTCCCGGACTAGAAGCATTTGATTGGACAAGGTGGGTGTTGCGGCGAGCGTAGGTTCCTGTTCTGAAATTCGATCGGCACCGACCCCGCTTTGCATTTGCAATCCTCTTTAGGAATTCAGAGATTCACGTACATCCCGTCGATAACGTCTGTGCGCTGACCCGTTTATCCAGGAAGCCGTTCCTCGACTGTCGATCTCGGGCGGATGATGGGCCTCGTCTGCACGCCGGTCATTCGCTACAGTCGTTCGCCGGTCCTCCGGACATTTGCATTACGAGTCCCTTGGACAGACTCCATCCCTGGCTCGACTGCTCTCCAAATTTCACCCTCACTGAATATGAAATGGCGTCGACTTTGTGACATTTCATTATCCTTACGTGGCGTATAGCTCATATCGACTTTAAATCTTTGCGGTAAGTTGAAAATTGACAATGTGGCTAACCAGGGTCTTCAGATGAGTCTGACATCATAATCATCCGGAAGCGGTCTGAAGACGACCCGATCAGATGCCATGTTAGGCGGTTTTCAGATATCGCGGCGATACAATGAGTATCGGAAGCACCCACGAACTCAAAGCCCCGACAACGAATTCCGACATCAACCGCCTCGATCCCAGTCATGGCAAATCTCGTCCGACAGGTAAGTACCATGGAAGAACTTCAACATTATCACTTATCGCTGCTAGGATCTGCCTGAGTCCGCCGATGTGGGCCGCCAATCGCATCTCCTCCAACATTGGTTTGCTCAATCAGAGTAAGTGGCATCAAAAATCTGTTCAAAGCCGAAGTGACCGGGGCCATTCAATGACTGTAAGCTATACTCAAATATGAATTTCCTCATATTCAAATTCAACATAACTTCCAAAGGACCTTATCTGACAGATTGGGAATCAAGACGTCCGGATGACTGAGCCGTCGACGTTTGGTATTTGTGTATGTGGACAGCCTGACAGTGTTCTTGGGGCGGCGGAAGGGCCAGGCGACGCGACTATATAAGCGGTAGCCCTCCTCGCACCACAAGAGAAACATACCCACCCACCCACTCACACGCTATCTCATCGCTTCTTACCCCGTCCGCACTCTACCGCCGTCATGTCTCTCCCAAAAACGACCCGCGAGTACCGCCTGCCGAAGCCGGACGGGTTCCACAACCTCACCTTGCAAGAATCCCCAATCCCGACGCTCAAGTCCACGGAGGTTCTTGTGAAGATCCATGCGGTCTCCCTCCAGGTCGGCATTCCCTTCGCTTTCGCCTTTCTGAACACCTCTGGTCATACTGACACCCGTGTAATAATAGAACCGCGACCTGATCGTCGCCAACGGCCAGTACCCGGTGGGCCAGAAGGACAACCTCGTGCCCGTGTCCGACATGGCGGGCGAGATTGTCGCGGTCGGCGAGGACGTCAAGGGGTGGAAACTCGGCGAGCGTGTCTCAGCGAACTTCGCACTCGACCATGTCCATGGCATGCTCACGGCGGAGATCAAGGCGACCGCACTGGGCGGTCCAGTCGACGGGGTCTTGATGGAGTACAAGGCCTTCCCTGCGCACGTAAGTGCTAACAGTTTCGTCCATCTCGCGACGACGCTAAGTGAAACGGACGCTCACTGTCGCTGCGTTCTTCCTTTCCTTTCCAAACAGGCTCTCGTTCGCATCCCGGAACACCTGAGCTACGAGGAGGCGTCGACGCTCCCGTGCACGACGCTCACCGCGTACAACGCTCTCCTCGGCGGGAACCCTGTCCTGAAAGGCGGGGATACCGTGCTCGTGCAGGGCACAGGGGGCGTCTCGATATCCGCGTTGCAGCTCGCGGTCGCGTCAGGGGCCACGGTAATCGTGACGTCGTCCTCGGACCAGAAGCTCGAGGTCGCGAAGAAGCTGGGGGCGAAGCACCTCATCAACTACAAGAGGACGCCCGACTGGGAGCACGAGGTGCTCAAGGTCACAAACGGCCGCGGGGTAGACCATATCCTCGAGGTTGGGGGACCGGGCACTGTTACAAAGTCGGCCATGGCGCTGGCATTCGGAGGGAACATGGCCATCATTGGGATCATGGCTGGGGTGAGTGGTTAAATCGCGCTGTAGCTGCCTGCAGGAACGAACCTGACTACCATGCTCTGTCCACCATCCTAGCTCGCTGGGGACGTGAGCAGCCTTCCGTTGCTCGTCCTTGGGAAGGCTGCCAGCATGCGCGGCATCCATGTCGGCTCTCGCGCACAGTGAGTGAACGTTTGACTCAAAGTCGCAGGTTAGAAACTTGAGGAACTCACCATGCATGTAGATTCGAAGACATGAACCGCCTGATCGAGGCTGTCAAGTTGAAGCCCATCGTCGATAGGGTCTTCGACTTCGAGCATGTCATAGATGCATACGAGTATCAGGAGAAGCAGCAGCATGTTGGGAAGGTTGTTGTTAGGGTTTCGAAGGACTGAAGGCTTCCCATGAACAGGTCGGAAGGTTGCGCATTTAATATCTAATACGATATACTTACTGAAGTAGCATTGATTGGTGCACATACGTGGTTGCGATCCGTAACAGCAATTCCTCTCGACAGGGCTGTAGTATGGTTGGGAATGCGTGACAGGAACGAACATAGTGTTGTACAGACCATTGACCACTTGAAGTTCAAGGCGGCTTTGCTAGATATCATGGACCTCCACGTTCTTCCGAGCTGCATGTGATAGATCAATCACGGAACATTGGAAGCATTGAAAGCAAAAAACGCACAGCCATCACGGGAGCGTACTGCCATCTACTACAATCGAAAGACCCTGCCCCTAGGATTATACTACACGCTGCGCCATACCTCCTGATGAGGGCTCAGGCTCAGGCCCAGAAGACGGTACATGCCGGGCGAGATTGGGCCTCTCGCCGACGGGAAACACGTAGGTGGCAAAGGCCCAGCAGAAACCCCACGCCAGGCTGCGCACCAACAACAGGCACTCTTCGCCATCGTTCACCTGGAACGGAAGCTCGCTATGGATGGATGGATGGCCTGTTTCCGCCAGGATCTCGTACACTTGGCCCTCCTTTTTCGGTGCCAATGTCTAGTAGAGACTCCCTGCTGCCGGGTGAGTGAGCAGCCACCCTAACAGTACTGGTGGAATTAGAGGGAATGGTAATATCAGGAATGGCCTGATGGTCATCGAGGGGTCAGACGGAAGGCACGGTGCTAACCGACGTTCCTACGCCTTTGTCCAGAGTCGGCTTGCTGGAACTCTTTTCCTTTCGGCACTGACCCGATGTCGGCTCTTCCAGGGGACTGCAGAAGATATCTAGGCTCCTCAGCTGCTTATCTGCCTCAGAAAACCGCTGCCACCAGATCTGAAGTGTCTCCCCAGCACCCTTGTTCGTCTCTCCATCCCCGTCGATGGAGTCCCAGAACTCTCTCCATATGTTGCGGAAGTTGCTGTAGAATTGCGCCTGGATGCGGGCAAACCTAAGGATGCACTCGGCCATTCCCTTGTCGAGGAGTGTGAGGTACCTGGGAAGCTCCTCGCAGAGCTGATTGCGAAGGGCCACAAAAGAGCGCGAAGCCTCGATAAGAGAAGATGAAGGACGCGATTTTACGATGTTGAGGTTGAGGAGTTCGTAATGAAATGGCTCCAGCCTCTCCATCTCCTCTACTAGACACTTGGGGGCTGCTATCGAGTTTTTCAGACACTGGGCGATCCGAACCACTTCTTCGTTGACATCTACCTTCAGCTTGCTATCGACCAATTGCCACAAGTCGCTGGTTACATCCATGAGATGCACTAACGCGACCACTTCGCGGCCATCGTCATGGTCTATCCACATCACACGAAGAAAGCCTTGCGCCAAATCATCGAGACTGCCCATGAGGTCGCGCATCCCATCGGCCCAACTTGTTGTCTCCATCGTGAAGGCGGCCATGAGCTCCTCATACTGCTTCAGTTCCTCCACTCTGGCCTTGAGCATTCGCGTCATGAGATCCATCTCTGACAACCTAGGATCTCGATCCTTTGCTCTATCCGCGGGCGGCCACGGGACGAGGCTCATGGATCCCGGGAGGCCGACTCTGAGCCCGCTTTTCTTCCTCGCCCGCGGCGCCCCATCGCTCTCGGGTGTGGGGTCGACTAGCCCTCTGCGGGCCAGGACCTCCTGTACGACTTTCAGCTGCCTCGACCGTTGCCGCCAGCGCTCGTTCAGACCCCTTGCCATATCTGCCATCCGCGCATGCGCCTCGACGAGAGCTGCCTTGTCATGATGGATGTCGGGAGTTTGGCCGAGGATAGCGGCGAGGAGTTGGGGGTAGTGCAGGAGGCGCTGGACGGGCTTGATGAGGAGCGAGGGGAGGTCCCAGGCGTCCGAGGACTTGTGCGCAAGGATTTGCGAGCGGGGGAAGTAGACGTCGAACTGGAAGGTCTGAGAGAGGCGGCAGTAGTGCTCGAGGGCGTGAGGATGGTTCATGATGTACGCTTCGTAGAGCCACTCCATCTGCGGGAGCTGCATTGTGGAGTGCCGCGATGATGACCGAAATCCGCCGGTAGGGACGACGTGGATGAGTGAATTGGGATTGTAGTCAGAAGCATCCCTCGTGAGCGAATGATGGAATTCATAGAAAAACTTGGAAAGGACGTACTGAGTCTAGAAAGAGCCTGCCCACAAAATCCTCGTCCTCGTTCCCTTCAATCAGCTGGCCCAGCGCAGACTCGAGCTAGCGCAAAAACTCTTCCGAGAATGCAGCAAGCTCTTCGATGTTGCTGAACACGATGCTTACGTTCTTGGTCTTCATGGGACGAATGGTGAAGATGGAACCAAACGACATCGCGGAGACATTCGACGCGGTCCTTAACGGCCGTGGTCCTCTTGATGAAGGTCTTGGGCGAGTGACAGGGACGACATCGGCGTCGGAGATTGCGGGCCCTACACCGAGATATTGGCGGATAGTGACATCCACTCCCGGCAACATACTAGATATAGATGACAGTCGACCTATTGTGTGTTGGTGAATGGTTTGCCTTGTAAGCACCAGGCATAGCGAGGTACACACCTGAGGCAAGTGGAATCTGGTAATCTCGCAGGAGTACCAGATCACTCACGTAGTCGAAGAAGTTCGAGTACGGCGTACTCGCGCCTAGTTGTGTCGGGAGTTGCTGATCTCGAGGGCATACAAGGGTAGCACTTCATCCCCCCCGGTCATCGTCTCCCTTTGCTCCCCATATTGACAGCCGTTGGAGAAGGTAATCATGATTGAGGGCTGAGGTATTATGGGGAGCGGTTTGTCGGAGCACTGAGACATAGCTGCAGGAAACGCCACTTAATCCCAGTGCAAACACAGAGCGTGCGGGAATTTGTGGAGGAGTAATTCGAGATGGCTACATGATAGAAAGATCGACCACGAGATGGGTCAAGGAAGGATGCCTGCCGGGCTGTACCTGGACTGCTTCAGTTACGCCGGCACCTAGCGCGCGGCAAAGACAAAGTTCGAGATCTCCGCTGTATATTTGGCAATGTCATCGGATGAAAGACTATGAAATATCAGATCCAGTCAAAGAAGCACTCGCGAGGAACTCTGCTTTCTTTCGCCGTCCTGGCCCTCCACAAGGTTGGTCTCCATAGTAAATACGTCTGACTCCGCACGCTGGACTCTCGAGGCGTAGAGAGTTGCGCTGTCAATTGGAACCTAGAAGAGTATAGCGTGATGAATACTGCACACCAGGCCAAAACGTGCAATGAACCGACGAGGAGAACCCACGAGAAAGGGAAACGGGGAGAAAACGTGGAAGGCACAACGCGTTTAACTTCATGGCGAAATTTTCGCGAGAATCATCTCACTAAGGGTCGTGTATCGCAAGAAGTACACCAACTTCCCCGCCCCGTCGTTATGAGCCAGAGCTGAGAGTACGCCGATGTCCGCGTAATACTAGTCGGGTGATATCGCGCTCGCATAAGCCTGAAGCTGGAGTCGAACCTTCTCGACCACGCCACAGCATTGGGATATTTGTAAGAGAATGTCTACAAGACACTTGTCAACTATGGTTGGCTCGGGGTGGGGGAGGAGTCCACTCACCGCATTGTCCGAGTCGGCGTTGCCAAGGCGCATCCAGCAGTACGAACTGCGCGCCAGCCATCACGAACATGGTCCATATAGACGTCACCTGTCCGTCTTGTGGGTAAGAAATTCATAGGGATAATGCAAAGCTCACGGTCATGGACTACTGCGTTGCGTTGTTCAGGCCGACAATGGTGACATGAGGTTTCCCATCGAGGCGTAAGCCTGGCCGTCAACCCTCATCAATCCAGTCCACCCAATGTTCTGCTGGAACATGAATATATGAGCACTACAACAAGGTAATACACGACTGCAGGGGACTTACATGAGTGTGCCGAACTGACGAACTTACCTCATTCAATGCGGTTCCATTGTTTCACGTCCTTGAGAGGGCCAGGTGGAGAGATACGGAGAATGGCCGGCGAGTGGAACGTCCGCGGGGATAAAACTGTCCGCAGTCCACGTCACGGCGGCGTGGGCTATGATAGCATAGACCGCCTTAGGAAAGGACGAAGGAAGTTGCCGGGAAGAGGCGCAATATGACGAGCCAGGTCGACAGGTTCGGTCGGAGTACGAGTTCGCGACAATATAGGATCTGAGAGGCCGCGAGCCAGAACAGCAAGTCGCCCCTTGCATTGCGTGCCCTAGCAACAAATATAGCCATCGAAAGGGGTCATGACATACGGGCATGGTGAGTTCAGAACGAGGCCCTTCCTCCAAGTGCGTACCCGCGTCCCGAGGTGTTCACCAAAGCTGCGCCTCATCGTCGCAGGCTGGGTCAGCGACTGGGGCCCAATAAGAGATAGTCGGAGGCGAAGTGGCAGGGTTCAGAGGACGAGGAGGCATTGAACGCCATTCATCATGTGCATATGTTAGCTGTATCATATTCTGCTTGTGACCATCGCAGCGAGTCTTGCAAATCGGTCACGACAATACGCCGCATGCAGCCACCAACAAGGCCCGTTTTGTGGCGACGGTCGTGGAAGGAAACAGGAGGAGGAAGAAAACCGACGGCTCGACTACGTTGCCGCGCGGGACGCGCCTCCATTTGAAAAATGACGCTTATGCAAGCAGTACCCTGAAAACGGTAACCGAGGCGCCCTGCCGAGACCTCCGCGGGCTGCGTCATCTTGTTTAGGGAACCAAGATCGCACGTCCAGGCACCCGGACCCTGTCCATGACGGCATCGAAGAAACAACAAGTTTATTACAATCCGTAACACAATCAAGCCCTCGTTCTTGGCCCATCTCATAAACTTAAAAACTACTAATTCAACCCAGAAGTGGATGCATGAGCGAGTCGCTCCTCCATTCAGGAGTTCAAGGGCCTGTAGACATTGAATTGAGTTTAAACGTCAATCACGACAATATCCAGGAAGGATGCGTAGGAAGAAACTTACACGGCAGGGATAGAAGTGACGGCACCTATACATCCCAAATTCAAATTCAAATTCAATCAGAACGCGAGATCCCCGACAGACGTTCTCCGACGAAACGCAACACGCACCAGCAACAGTGTTCACCGTGGGGAACGCACTCGACGAGCACGCCGGCTGGAGGTCGTCCACCGTGAGGCCCGCGGGGAGGAACGGGTCCTGGACCGTGCCGGTCGCGGTGGGGATGACGTCGGAGCAGTCCGTGAGCGCGGACTGGTCGAAGCCGAGCAGCGACATCTTGAGCATCGTCACCTCGAACTTCTGCAGCATGTTCGCACGGTCCGCTGTGGCGCGAGCGAGAGTGAGACCACTCGAGACGGCGCGGAACAGGGGGGAGACGGGACGTACCGATCATCTTCTGCCACTCGCAGGTGGTGCGAGAGTCGCTGAACAGTGTCAGGATGGTGATGATGAGCTCGGTGGTGGCGACGGCGGAGTGGGCGGCGACTCACCGAGAGAGCACGAAGTCGGACTGGAGGCGGAACTCGCCGGGGTAGGGAGAGTTTACCTCGCCATCATGGAGCGCGTCGCCGGGGATGAGCGTGCCGTTGAGCATCGTCTCGACGAAGAACTGGGCATCAAAGTCCGACGGCGTCGAGTCGAAGGGGGCGCCCGGGATGCTCTGATGGAATACAAATGGTGCATCAGCCTCGGCGGTTCATTCTTTGGGGAAGGACGATGGCAGAGCCTGGGAGCACTGACCGAGTCGACCGTGTTCTGCGAGCCGACGGTGTGGGAGACGAGGAGCCATACGACCTCGACGGCGTCAAAGCCGGCGTCGCTGAAGCGAGCGAGAATGGAGTCGGCACTGTCCGAGGGGAGAGGGACGAGGTTCGGAGGGGACGGCTGCGAGTCGTTAGAGCGTCCAGCGTAGAACGAGAGCTGGGGGCCCCCGTTGCAGTTCGACACCCCCACTGCGCCGGCAAATTGGATACTATCATCAAGGGCCTCAATAAGATGTGGGCGAGTCGCCGAACGGCAAGCTTACAAGTCACCGAACGAGACATTGTGCTTGATGGCGAACGGGCGCGACGCCTCGACGATTTCGTCGAGGCCATTGTTGACAGGGTATGACAACTCGACATCGGAGTGCGCGATGATCGAACCATCAGCTCCTCCGCCGCTGTTGGGATAGTCAGCAGTTGGATGAAAAGAAAGGACGAAGGAAAGCTCACCCGAATTGTCCCGAGGCAGTCAACGCAGGGGAGAAAGCGATGGCATCGTGGAACGTCAGCTATGACACCAAAATCGTTCAGCTCTGCTGCTATCGCCGTCAGGACAATAAGAATGTATTCACCCGCAGGGACTCATGCGCGTCTTCGCCGCACTCTCCCCCATGGAAGCTGCAAGGAGGAATGAGGCCGATGATCCACGGAAGCAGGTGGTGGAAGGCTTACAGGTTCTCTTGAATGTCGTCGAGGACATCGAACCAGACACAGCACTGTCCTCAATCGTCAGCCACGAGGGCACGCACGGCCAGCAACAAGGGAACATACCGCATCGTTGGCGGTGGTCTTCCCGTTGGCGCACGTTGCCCGCCTGCTGACAGGCGGAATAGCGGCAGCGACAGACGCAGCGAGGACGACGACGGAGAAGAAGACTTTTGAGAACATGACGAAGTTCGAGGAGGAAGAAGGAGCTGCCAATACTGGTGCTTCCGGGATTCGAGGGTGGTGCTCGATGCGGACCCCACACTTCTCTATGTCGTTTTATACCCTCACCTTCGACCACAACTGCGGCACCGGGCTAGGGGGATGCGTAGGAGCAAGGCGGTCCCAGCCCGGGTCGGGAGCGAGAAGGCGTCATTTCCGTACAGCTGGGACTGGGAGTGGGGTCCAGCTCTGTAGCTGGTAGCCTCCGCTAACCAAGCTCGGGGCGACGACCACGCATGGGAGAGCGCGGGCTGGCGCCCTTTACGTCCAATGGCGGTGCGCTGATTGACAAATTTGTTGTTGGGTCTTTGGAAAACTGTGGTACTGTATGTCGCGAGGGCCGCGGGTGCGCAGTTCGGGAACACGATGGACACCGCCGGGGGCGGGGTGGCGCGGATATACCGGCGCGAGAAGGCCTGTGAGGGGGACAGTCCGTTCACGGGTGGGTGCTGGAGGCCGCGCTGCGGTGCTCGACGTGGCATCGGGTTCGCTTCTTGTGCGAGCAAGGCACGACTTGAATGTCATTCGTGAGAGTGACGAGCGACTCGCCAGGAGGACGTGCAGCTTGTCTGAGTCAGGTAGGGACGTTCGCCGTCGGCAATCATGCTAAACCGGTTGTAAGCAACGCTTCGGAGAGCGTCTTTAGCTCGTCCTGGACCCTGAATTCGTACAGGGAACATGGGATGGGGTGCAAATGGCGCCAGAGGAGCGTTTGAAAGACGAGACGACGGTCGTCGCAGGATTGGATCCAACGCGGAGGATTGAAAGCCAGAGTAGTCTTCCACGAAACGGTGAGCCATGGCCGTCCATTTGGGCAATGCTCTGTCGCATCCTGAAACACAGAGGGTGAGAGAGCAGCCTGCGTAGCTCTCAGCCTCATCAACGAGTCGCAAGTTTGAATAGTCCACGCAACTGTGCTTGAAAAAGTCAACATCAACGCTTTTTGGAATCCGGCGGGCTTACGCAAGTTCATCGTGTATTGGCGAGGGTCACTCGATCAGTTGCGGTTATGGTGAGACCGGATCCCATACATCGACGTCCGACTATCGGGGGGCGTGAGTTCACCGCGAGATGGCTCATATAAACAGACAACGAAGAAGGTAAGATCGTAGGCGTTTCGGGAAGGAAGAGAAGCTGTAGGGCTTGCTCAGCACTGGTTCGGGGTGCAGTGGTTAAGCGCACACACCCACGTGCCGCTTGCCGGGCGCTCCGATTGGGCGACTCTCGAGGCTCGCAGGCTCGCAGACCCTCTTCCTTGAGCTTGTACCATCCTCCCGCACATACTTTGACACGCTTGAACTCTGTTAAATGTAGGATAGTAGGCCATTTTTTTTGACTCCTGTGGTTATATTTTGCAGGAATAGGTCACTGAAGGGATATGATGCATGCGAGAACCGACATCCGCTGGGGGCTTCACCAATCGGTCCGGGTGTGCGGGTGGATGTCTTCCTTGGGAGAGGTTCTCATCATGCATACGCCGCCCTCCGCCGATATGCAGAGACGGTGGATCCCATCATGATGACTTCGTGTATGAAGACCACCTCACTCCCACACAGGACCCGCCCGCCGTCCCAGACCGCTCGGGACCCCTTCCCTACCTCCGCCAGCGTTCTGTCGAAGGCGCGTAATCTTCCCTCCCATTATTCGCTTTCTGTCGGCACCGACGGCACTCCTACAGGCGCATCATCGAGTACGCCATCTGGAATCCTAGGATCCACGTCTACACTTCCCCGCCAGCCGAACGCGTACGCACCCCAGAAGAACGCACCCCTTCTCCTTGCTTTATGGCGGACACACGCTAGTTTGCGCAACAATACCTCTGCCGAGCGTGCAGAGGTCATTCGTAGGTGAGCGTCCAGGAACGTTTATTTCTGTCTCACACGCCTGCCTGATTGGCTTTGTATTGTGCATTAGACGACGACATGGTTGAGGTACCCCGGCCGTCCTATCGCAGTGCCGACAGCGACCCTTGGAAACCGAGGGCTGGTGTCATTCAGGCACCAGCCCTCGTCAATTCAACGGATCGCTTCCGCGGACCATAGGCGCTGCCGAAGGATGGCGTTTGCTTCAACTTACGAGTACCCCAGACTCTGGCCCGAGTCTGTCGAGACCGGGGCAAGCATTTGCTCGAATTCGAAGGGCGTCATCGTCTCTCGGTTGACTGCAACTTCCGTTTCGAGTACGTGCTCCTCCTCTGATCTGTTCGTGGTATATCCTTCATCCGAGTATAACACCGCTATCGCCGTGTACGTCTGGTGTTAGGATCGTACAACTGGGCAATCAAGAATGTTGGCAGAAGCCAATACCGATCCGAACGTCGCTCAACGGAAGGTCACGTTCTACATGCTTCCCCGGGTCCCGTGGTTACATACCTGCTTCTCACCGGGAGGTACCCACAGGATGCGTCCCTCCGTACATTTCCGCAGGCTTGGTGCATGCGGCTTTGATGTGCGCTACGAGTCTCGGAGCTCTGCTGTCATATTGTCAATGTCCAGTTGAATTGAGAGTGGGGTTAACGCGAGACGCCACGATCGTGGAGTCGGCCTCTCTGCCTGCGCGAGTTTGTTGTTCGTCCGTCGCGAGACATAACTGACTTGGTTTCGTCGCAGGACGTTCGATGCGGCTTCTGCGACTTAACTCTGTATTGACATCCCCATGTGCGAGTCGCCACCTGCCACTCCTCCGCATGGTCGACTTGCTTTGCAGTGTCTGCACTCTCGATTCTCGGACCTAGCTCGGTTTCGACCTCCTCCTACGCCCGCTGCACTCACACGCGTTTCTATGTCGTAAGTCGCTGCTAGTCTCAACCAGACGAGACCGCGCTCAACTGGCTTGCGCTCATGCTCATTTCGGTCGGGCTCGACGAGTCACCGCTCCTCAGTCGGATTCGCAGGTTCAGGCTCGCCGTGCCGGGCGCCGCAGCCCGTTGCCGAAGGGTCTGCCGCACGGTCCACCTATCCACGTCAGCGCCCAATGGAACTCCAGCTATGGTATGACTATTCCTCCGTGTTGTGGTCTCGCATGCCGCCCTCCTCCTCTGCCCAAACCACCTATACCTCTTGAGATCAGATTTTACGGGCATCAGGGATTCAATGTTGTGATCAATAGAGGTGAGCTGCATGTTTCATGACGATGGCAGAGTACCTGACGAACCAACGCTTACTTCTATATACACGAGTACCGTCTCGTACCATGCCGTCGTTGTGGAAAACAAGAAGGGCAGGTGAATGTGGCTGCCTGACACGCTCACGTTCATCCCATACAGTGGCGTTTGCCGAGTCTTGTTGCTAAGCTCTCTCGACCTATCATGAAGCTCCTAGATGAATGCTTCCGGGTCCCCATCGTCCGCCGCCTTTGTTCTGCTGTCCTCGCCTGCGCATTCGGACGTCGACAGTCGTACAGTGGTCATGTTGCCCAACCTTGTCCAACCTTACGTTTCAACCGACGGCGAACGCTCTCTGTAATTTATGTATATATGGCCTTCTGTCTCGATTGATTTCCAGGCTTCTCTCCTCTGTCTCGATCCCCCTCGTACCCAGCAGCGTCAGCATGCACGTCATCGCGATCGCCTCCCTTGCCCTTGGGCCTCGGTGCCTCCGCCATGACGCTTGTTCACAGGGACAGTTCTGTTGCACGCAACGATATGACCATCGCAAGGTCGTCAAGTCCCGACTTCACCGGTGGCCACGCAACCTACTTCGATCAGGAAGGAATGCCAGGTGCTTGCGGTGCCATCCACAGAGACAGCGACCTCATCGCTGCCATCTGTACGTCGAATTCCGTACCTAAAATACTTGTCCGCTGACGTTTTCCCTGGCAGCGCTGACACACTGGGGCTCTGACCCTGGTTCGTCCCCCAGCTGCGGCCGCTCGATCACGATCACGAACACGGACAACGGGAAGACCACGACCGTCGTCGTTGCGGACCTGTGCCCGAGCTGCGGGGAGAACGACCTCGACTTCTCCATCGGGGCCTTCTCCCTGATCGACGAATCCGAAGGCTTGTATGATGGCATCCTCCCCATCGTGTGGCAATACGATGATTAGGTTGGGTTGCATAGCGTGGGTTGCGTAGCGTTGTCCGGCTGATGTACCTCCCCACCAACTCCCCACGCACGCTACATTCGCGACTAGGGCCGTTGTACGGCCTGCTCCTACTCCTTACGATATCGCATTCCGAACATCTCAGATCGATCACTTCCTATCCTCCGTATTCCGTATACTGCACTGGTATCACTGCCTGCGCAACGTTCTTTCAGTCCTTACAAACGTCTCGCACAGCTTTCTCCCCTCTTGCCGCTGAGTGAAGATACAAGAACGCGAAGATGCCACGACTCCCTTCTTGACATAGAGTCGAGCCCCCTCCCTGAGTTTTCAAACTTTCCACTCGGCTATCACTCAACGTGGCTGATTTGGTCGACAGGTCACTGCTCTAGGTGTCGGTTGGCAAGTTCAAGCCTATGTAAAGCTCTGGGAGCTGTGGCCGGTCGTCGAATTAAGGCCGGCTTCATCACGATGGTCCACCCATTCCTGCCAACGCTCACTTTAGCTCTTAATATAGGATAACCCTCCACATACACCGCTCGCCTCTAGGTCGCTGAGCGCACCTGTGATTGTTGGGACAAGCCGAACGGCCAACACAATGTGATGGTGTCCCAGTCTACCAAGCGGGCTCTAGAGTGCGACCTTGTGTCTTGGACCGTTCAAGCTGTGATCCTTTGCCTGAGCACTCCTCTACCTCTTAGGATCAAATTCAAGTTCGGCGGGTATCATGACGTGGAAAAGTTAGAAGCTCATCAATACTTACAGACAATAGAGGTGAGCTGCCTCCATGCGGGCCCCCGGCGAAGTTGGCACCTGACAGGCTGTATACTGTGTTTGGATGCAATCTTGCACCTTGCTGTTGTTGCGAGAATCAGGGAAGGCAATTTGAAAGAGAAGGTTTCATCTATTGATCCGTGCTGACGCGCTCACAAAGTTCAGCCATCACGGTGGCCGTGCGCCGTTCATCGTTTTTCAGGTCCTCAATCTGTCCTGGAGCTCTCAAGTGGACAGATTATCATCATCGTCGGCCATCTTTCCCCTCCTTCCTCTTCAAGTTCACCTGCGCGCTCGGCGGCCGATAACTTCCGTAGGCGAGTCATGCCAGCCAATGGGCCCGGCGTCTCAACGCTCTATTAAATGCGGTCTTCTGTCTCGATTGCATTGAGGGCTTCTCTCCTTTGTCTCGAACCCCCCGTCGTGCTCAGCAGGCTCATCGGCAGGCTCACCATGCGCCTCACTCTTGCGTTCGCCTGCCTCGCCCTTGGCGCCGCCTCCGGTGCCTCCGCCATGACGCTCGTTCGCCGAGACAGTCTCGCGGCTCGCAACGACACGCCCATCGCAAGGTCGTCAAGCGATGACTTCACCGGTGGCCACGCAACCTTCTTCTACCAGATGGGAATAGCAGGCGCTTGCGGGGCCGTCCACAGCGATACCGACTTCATCGCTGCCATCTGTAAGTCGAATTCTACCATGTCTCGCTGCAGTACTTGTCCGCTGACGTTGCGCCTGGCAGCGCTGTCACGCTGGGGATCGTACCCCGCTGTGTCCCCCAACTGCGGCCGCTCGATCACGCTCACGAACACAAACAACGGGCAGAGCGTCACCGTCGTCGTCGCGGATGCGTGCCCGACCTGTGGGGACGAGAACGACCTCGACCTCTCGATCGGGGCCTTCCTCCAGATCTCCACCTTTGCGGACGGCTACGTGCCTATCGTGTGGCACTACAATGATTAGTACTTGGGCTGCTAGCTGCCCTCCAGTGGGTGTACCTCCTCCCGGAGTCCCAGATATACTTACACGTACCGCATTTGTTACGGCATACGCTACGCTACGAAATGTCAGTAACTATTCCGCACGACTACGTTCGCATCCGTAGGGAAATCCGCTGTCGTAGTAGCAGAAATCAATTCCTTATACTCTAACGTCATTGCATTAACTCGACAGATTCAGAAAGAACCGGCGATGCGCGGTATCGCGTCGCGACGCGACTCATGTGATCGCGAAAATGGGCTGGCTATGGCCCTCGCGAGATGCATTGGTTACGTGGGGGATTCTCTCGGTGCATTCGAGGCAGCAAGTATCTCGGCCTACCTTGCTCTGGATTCTTCCTGCTACTTACAATACTCGGAAGAAAGGCCACCGGCGAGTTTGAAGTCAGCTTCATGACGTCATCAAACGTATAGACGCCTACTTGCAAGCGTCGGCAAATTTCGCTTTTGGTTTCGTACCGCCAACTCCTCCTCGGACCTCCTTGCATCCTTGGCGACATGGGCGCATATCATCGGATCCACTGTCTTCGTCCTCGTGTTTAATCCTTCGTTGCATCACACGTAACTCGGAATTCAAGCTCGACGCCCGAAGGCGGAGGTGTCCTATAGTGGATCAACTCGGAGCCCTGTGCTCCCGGAACGCAATGCACACGTCTCGGCAACTTGAACGAGTGGAGGTATACGAGATGTCTACAACTTCTCTGAAAACGAGCCGCTCAGTACTGATTCACAGATTTACACGCATACATAGATACAGGTTCGCTGGACCGCTGATCTAACGCATATATCCTTCTGGCATGCGGTTGAAGCTCTTCGGTCCTTCTTGAATGTTTAATGTGGCTCATATACGATCCTTGCTTTGCACACTGGCAAGGTATTGAGGTTATACGAAGGCAGTTCTCTCTGTACGCACACCTTTTTTTCCACATCTGCGTTGCGCTTCGAAGGAATGGCTGTCTTGGATGTCTTCTGTGCACTCCACGATCGTTGGCACTGCTCAAGTCTAGAGTAGCCTGATGAGTCGCGCAACGTTAGACTCCAGGGCTGATAACCCAGCAATCGCTCGTGGGATCCGGCCCCTCGCCCGAGCCTATCTTATTCTATCATCTACCGTCGTCTTCTGGCGCCCTGCAGGCCAGGGCTCTCCTCTCCGGCAGGTACAGTGCGCTTGCCGTCATAGAATCTCGTTCGGCATGCTCAACCCTGACACCCTGCGCTCTACCGTATTGCTACACATGCGGAGCCTTCGGTTCGACTTGCGAGACTTCCCAAATCGGTTGACGGACAGCATTTCTCGGTCGTCCAGCACCGCGCCAGAGCTGTTTCCATCCAGCCAGACATACGCTGCCAGCTGCGCAGTATGCTCATGCCTATTTAATCGGTGGCTTGGGCGTACTGCCGCGACTTGCCGCAGTCATGCATCCCTGCCGCTCAGTCTATCCCTGCCCATAAACACGCCAACACCCTGTTTGACTTGCGAACGCTACACGCCTGTTGCCGACTGCACATGGCAAACACGTTGCCACAACTTCACGGCTGAAGTGCTGGCCACCCCGGCTCCCCACGCGTACAGAGGTTATTAACACCGCTCGCACTCTCACTCTAGCTCATCGTGCTCCCTCGCTTTCACCGCCATTGCTCAAGACATCCGCCCTCGCCTCTGGTCCGCCAACCAGCACGCCCACCGCATTTAACCATTGCTTCGCGCAGCTCTCACAATCTCCTCCGCCAATAGCCTCCCCCGAGTTCTCACCGCCGACCGGCCTAGCCCGCGGAGTGTATAGAGGGATGTACGGTGAGCTCAAAACGACCGTCGACGAGCCTCCTCCCATTCCAGTGCCGCCACCGGATGGCCCTCACCTTCTCCCCCCGACGCCTCCCTCCCGCGACGCTCTCTTGCTCCCTCTGCCGGACATCACGATGCCATCATCAGCGCTGAAAAGTCCAGGACTGAGCTACACGCCGGGCTTCCTGACCCCACAATACAGCTTCGCGTCCTTCACGCCACCCGTCGTGCATACACCAGGCGCCCACGAGTAAGTCATCCCTCTCTCCCGCTCGCTGCCGCGTTTTCCAGCCCCAGCCCTACTCCTTCCATTCCCTCCCTCCTCCCTCCCCCCTTTCTTCACCCTGCGCTTCGGATCGCCCGCGATCGCGCGGCACGCATCATGAGTGGTCTGACATACGTTTGCCTTGCCTTACCTTGCCCCGTCCTGCGGCCCTCTCGGCACCCCTCCTTCTGCGCAGCATGGAGCTCTTCCATGAAGCCCGCGAGGCGGCCTCCTCGCCCACGCCCCTCCACGAGATCCTCCGGGACCCGTCCGTCCTCACGTCCATCCTCTCCTCGCACCGCAAGAAGCCGCGCCGCGGCTCCTCCGCGTCGCAGGTGCCCCGCATGAGCGACCTCACCTCGGATCGGGATCGGGATCGCGTGCGCGAGAGGAGCCGCGACGCGCTGAAGCCGGAGCCCAGCGGGAGCAGCACGGCGAGCAACAGCACGACCGCGAGCAGCAAGGGCCGCATATCCTCGCGCGAGCGCACGCGTGACAGGGACAGAGAACGGGAACGGGAACGAGAGCGGGATCGGGACCGTGACAAGGTCCGCGACACCGCGAGCGTCCGCACGGCGGACACCGCGTCGACGATCAAGCCGCGCAAGAAGGAGCGTGACCGCGGGCGCGACTCGGACACGTCGTCGATCCTGACGCACGTCCTCGCAGAGGAAGAGCGGCAGGCGCGCCACCTCAAGGCGGTCCTGCGGCAGACGACGACGCGGCTCGAGGAGGAGCTGCGGCGCGCTGACGCGGCGGAGAGCCGTGCGCGGACGGCGGAGCTCGGGCTCGCGGACGCGGCCGCGCGCCTTGCTGCGGCGGACGCGGCGCGGCACCAGCTCGAGCTCGAGGCGACGCGGGCGCAGGAGGAGTGCAGGAGGTGGTTGATGCAGGCGGACGCGGCGGAAAGGGACGCAAGGAGGGTGCAGGCGGAGCTCGGGAGGGCGGAGAGGGCACGCGGGGACGCGGACCAGGCGGAAAGGGAGGCGAGGGAGGCGGCGAGGAGGGCGGAGCAGGCGTTGAGGGAGTGGAAGGCGAGGGAGGAGGGGAGGGAGGAGGTGAGGCGGTTGGAGGTGAGGAGGCGGTATAGCGATGGAAGGGACGAGGGGTTCGAGGCAGGCCGGGCGGAGGGGTACGAGGATGGCCGAGCGGAGGGGTACGAGGCAGGTCACCACGATGGGTATGAGGAGGGGAGGGACGAGGGTTTCAATGCGGGTCGGCAGGCGGGGTTCGAGGAGGGCAGGAAGGCGGGGTATGGGGACGGGTTCCAGGCTGGATACTCGCAGGGGCGGAAGGAGGAGCGCGCGAAGGCCCTCGAGGCGTTTGACCGCTTCATCGAGACGGAGATGGACTTTCGCCCGCGGGACAGAGACAGCGTTACTGAGTACGAGGTGAGGACATCGCGCACGCCATCCTCCGACGTCGTCGATTGATGTCATATTGTCTGGTACTCCACAACAGGAGGAGGACCGCACGAAGCGATGGGTCGAAGCAACGCGCAGGCTCCGCGAGCGCGACCTCTCGCCTCTTCCACCTGCCCCCACCGGGTCAACCCCGCCGCGCTCCGTCCCACAGCTGCAGCCCCAGGGGCACCTGCAAGCCCCAGAGCTACAGCAACACCTCATCAAGTCGCCGCCGCCGCCCCCACCCCGCTCCATGCCAGTAGTCGAGGTCACCCCTCCACCCCCTCCTCCCTATGCCCCCCAAGTCTACGCACCACCCCCTCCAGTACCAACGCCGATCCCGCACTCTGCACTGGAGCCAGTGCATCCCCAACCCCAGCCACAGCCCCGACAGCCTCAACCCCAGCCGGCGGTTGCGCTCCAAGCACCACAGCCCGTGCATCCACAAGCGGGGGCGCAGCGCGACCCGTCGCCTGCCCCGAAGCTGGTGTGGCTCCGCCGCCCGCTGAACCACAACCGCGAGCCGTCGGCCGACACCTCGCGCTCGCCGCTGCCAATGCTCCCGCTGGCCGAGCAGCGTGCTTGATTGACGAGAGCCAAGACTCAATGGAGTTGATTTGGGAGCCGGCTGATCCACTCGCCCTCCACACCTTGCCACTATCGCATCTGCTCCCGCACGCCCTGGAGTGGCGATAAGCCGCGATCACACAGGTGTGGTGTGTGCCGAAGGTGTGTGGTGTCGGTGGTGGACGGAATGGACGTAATATCGACAGTCGGCCTGGAAGCCGGCGCATACATATGAAAACTTAGGAGGAAGCACCATCAATGCAATCGACATGGCCGTCGTGAAGGCGTGACGGCGTACGCTCGGAAGTATAGGCATTCACTGTAACTTTATTGCATGCAAGACCCGGTTCGAACTCGGGTACTTAATACTGGCCATGACTCTTGCCGGAGTGCCAGGTCGCAGGCCCGTGTGCTTTGTAAGTTAGTTGTATACCTCCTCACGGATATTTCCCCGTGTTCTATAGTGCCGACTGCTTTGACTCCATCCTCGGACGCATACTCTTGTGGAACAACGGAATCAGCCTCGGCGTAGCGTACGATGCAGCGGAATATGGATGTTCGGACAAGTTATTCGATAAATAAGGAAGGGGCGGGATATGGATGTCACGAACCCTTCCCTCCTCATGTACTGTACATACACGCCTTCCTCGCCCGGATCCGTACGTGAAACACTTCATACACCAATACCATCTAAACCAAGCCCTCAATCCGACAGCAGGCCCTACGTGGAGATGGAATCAAGGGCTGGGGGAGAGGAACACAGAACACACCATGTCACCAGCAGCAGCAGCGACCCGTCGGGGGAAGAAGGGGACGGAGGCTCTATGAGCTCGGCTCGGCGTACGCGAGCCGCGCGTTCTGCGCGAAGACGGCGTCGATGTCCTCCTGCTCGAGGCCGAGCTCCGCGAACGACTCGCGCGCGAGCTCGAACCAGTCCTCGGCGTTGGACGCGGGCGACGTCCCCGATAGTGGCGCCGCCGCGGACGAGCCGAACAGGATGCGCTGGAAGCCGAACGCCTCGATGGCCGGGCCGACTGCTCGTTCGTTCGCCAGTTTAGCCGCATCACGGTCAGAAACAATTCTTATCGTACTGCAAGACGGGGGGGACGCACTGTACATCTTGATTCGGCGCTTCCACTCGTTCTTCTCCTTCACGTCCGCGCGCGCGGCCTTGTCCGCCTCGGCCTCGATGTTCTCCGCGCTCGACGCGGGGGGCGGCGGGGGCGAGGGCGGGGTGGGCGCGCCCCACGCGGGGGGCAGGAAGTTGACGTAGAGGTTCGCGGAGAGCGAGAGCGACGCGGTCTGGTTCTGGTACGTGCGGTACGACGGGTGCGTGAGCAGCTTCACGATCGGCAGCGTCAGGTCGTCCGGCGGGGGCAGGATGTTAGCTGTTTGGGCGGAGGAGCACGGTAAGTAAATGAGTATCACTACTGAAGGTATGAGGCAGGCAATGGTGGAGTGCGCGCGACAAAGATGGAAACGCGGCTGCGAATGTGGGGTGGGGAGCGCGAACAGTGGACACGGGAGATTGCCGCCGCCCTGTCGCACCCATCGCCACCACGACCGTCTCTTCTGTCTCGTCTCTAGGTGCGCAGGCGCGCTTTGCCCGGCGCACCAGACAGGGCAAGAGAAGAGACAGGTGTGGCGACAGCCCCGGAAGTTGACTGGGGCGCAGGCCAAGACACGCGGAGGGCAGAGGATACGTACAGAGGACGATTTTGCCCTCGGCTTCTGGGCTCGCGGTCGCTTTCGTGATGAGGTCGATGAGAGCTTCCCACCCGCCCTCCTGTCGAAGATCGCTCTGGACATCGATGTTCACCGTGAACTTCTGCGCGAGGGCCCACGAGAGCGCGTCGATGGCGGCTTGCGAAGGGTTGGTGAACGTCGTGGTGAGCGCGATCGTCGGTTTTGAGGAGCTGCCTGAGGCGAGGTATGGTGGCGGCGAGGCGGGGGCGCCATCTTCGAGCTTGAAGGGCACAGCGATGGCGAGGATGGGCGTCGAGGAGGACGCGGAGGCGGCACTGCGGGACAAGAGCAGCGCAACGACCGGCAACGACATGATAAGCGAACCGGACTCGATATCAAAATTGCGGGGCGGGAGACGAGCTGGTCGCGAGGATGGAGCATCTATGCGAGGACGAGACTCACTGTTGGACTGCCTTCTCGATATCTGTTTCTTGTGCGCCGTGTAGGGAGAGGACGATCCCGCGGACACGGCCTCCAATCGTCTGGCCGGTTTCTGACTGCCAGCCGGAAAGGTCGCCGGTGGCGTTCAGGACATGTGCATCGACGATCTCTTCTGGCTGGAGGGTGCTGGGGCTGGGCATCGCTGGAAACTTGTCCGAAGTGCCGGTGTTGGGCGGGGTGAAGACCGAGAGAGGGAGCGTTGGGAGCTTCTTGGGGTCTTTGCGGCGCGCACCGACTCCGGGCGATTTGGGGGTCGGGGGAAGGGCTACAACGCTCATGGTTATATGGAGAGGGGACGGCGATGCGGAGAGTGGTGAGCAGGAAGGGGAAGACGACGAGCGCGGAGATGGAGAGTGGAGAGGAGAGGGAGAGGAAGCGTATATATTGGGCGAGCAAGCCCTGGCGCGATCCATCACGATCATCTCATCAGTCCTGGTGCAGCGCTCCCCAGCGGCCTCTCCAAATTCCTCTCCCAGTGCCCGCCCTCGTCTTCATCATCTGCCACCCACCACGGGCCAGCGGAGAGAACAAACTATGCTGCACGGCCAACCGGAGACTACAACCCGCATCGAGAGTCCTGTGGGAGGCGTCGAGTAAATAACTTTCTCCCCGTCTTCGCCATCGAATTTCCCTAGGTCGCCCTCACGCTGCACAACCCTGGGCCTGCAGTGGGCCTTGGCTTGCTAAGTAAGACCCGAACATCGGGATGACCAACGAATAGAATAATCTCAGCGAGGAACTGTGGCACTGCTGGCTCCCATAGCATCTCATCATTGACGATGGCTATCCATGGCAGCGCTAGCCATCTTGTAAGCTCCCATCCATCTTCACTCATCCTAAGGTTCGCCAACTTTGCGACTTACATATTATCTATCTCCCCAGGTTCCCCCACTCCTATCTATTTGACATGCGAAACCTTCGCCACGACGAATTTGCGCGTCGCCATAGATCCATGCCGCTCAATCGACGCTCGCTACCGCCAGGCCACCCTTGTCTTCAAGTTAGTTCTGGTCCATCTTTCGGTCAACTCGGCCATGATTTCGCTATCTCCTGGGGTGTGGATGACCGTTTTTGATGAGCACATCCGGATCCCTCCATGTCGAGTGGAATGACCCATTGCCCCGATGCCCATGAATGTCCTCGCATCTGCCTCGCGTGGCCCCGGAGTCCATGGCCATCGAGACCGGCGCCGATCACCTTGATCCCTGCACGGCCAGACCGCCAACTATGGACCTACAACACCTTGCCATAGAGATCCTCATGGCGATAACCTCTGCTAATAGCAACTGGACCTCTTCGTCGCTCGGTTACCCCAGTAACTATCAGCTATCACAATGCCTGCATTGTGCAGTACCCCGAATAATCGCATGTGCGTATTACATACTGAATGCCCCACCTCTCCTTTAAGTTTGGTATTCACGGAACACGCGCATCGCGAGCGATCTTCCTTCAGGTTCCACACGATGTGGCCGCCGAATGTCCGCTAGATATTGCATCCTCGAAACCCTTGTGTGCTCCCGAGGAACATCGTCCCCAGACGTAAGGGCCTTGGCGCGCATGCCATCAATGATGTGTCGGCACTGTGCGCAACGCTCTGCAAATTCGCGTCCGCCGCGTCAGGCTAAAAGCACACGCGTATTGCTTGCGGGTTTCTCCAGGTGCTAGTGCTCCCATGTGCAAAGTCAAGCAAGCTGTTCACTGCGATCTCGAGCTAAATTCCCAGCGCCGCCCGCAGCGTAGGCTGACCTGGAGGCCGCGTTAAGCTTCGCACGGCTTATAGCCTCGTCATCTCAGGTGTCTCACGTCTGTATCTGCTGCGCAGGAAAGTCCGCTGGTGAGCACCTCCTCAGCGAAGCCTTTGCCTCCTTAATTGAAGTCAAATTTACACTTGCCAGGCTTGATCAGGACGAACCTTCTATCTGTTCGCATGGTCCACGGAACCTGCAATGAGACCCCCAACTGTCTCCTTGGACTTTCATAGGAAGGATCTTCCGTCGGATGATGGAGTACACGTGCGGGCTGGCAGTGTACGGAACATCTATCCTCTAACGTGAAGGGTCCCGCGGTCGTAACCACTGCGTAAACTACGGTTATGGCTATACACCTGCCGGTGCCCCGTGGCCTATGTTGCCGGTAACCCGAGCGCGCGACCAAAGCAGACTCGTCCGACTTTTTAGGGGGGACCATCGCAACGACCGGGACCTCTCCCGGCTTCCCCCATTCAATGTCTACTATTCAACGTTTTCAAGGACGGGCGGGGCGGGCACGTCTCAGTAGCCCAAGGCACGCGTCCGATTTCGCCTTGTTGATCGTCGCGTGTCCGACTCGAACGCACATTCTTCGTCGTCCTTGGACAGCATCTCTGCGGCATAGTCTCCCCGTCCATTTCGATCATGACATATCCGTGTGGCGACGTCGACGTTAAGCTGCCCCGAAGGTGAAGGGAGGAAGCGAGCACGGGCGTTGTACTGCAATCGGACATGGCTTCGCGATCACGGGACGACGATGTCGGCGTTTCCACACCGAGGTGCATCCATCGCAGGCCGGTCACGCATGGCCATGTTGGTGTTTTATTGGTGTTCTCGGACAGCCCCGTTGTGTTTTCGTCGTGGCTTGATCGGGTTCGTTACTCGCGTCTGCAGCAGGTGACTACCACTGATTACCTTCTTCAACATGCCCCCGATTGCACGCTGAGGCATGGAGGCTGCTGGTCGCGGCCAACAGCTTCTTCGAGTTCTTGATCAGGCGTCGGCCACTTTGCTAGCTCTTCCCGATCGTCAGGGGCACCTGAAGCAGAAGCAGAAGATACAAAGACGTTCTGTGGTGTGGTGTGGTGTCGTGACGGCACGAGCATCTGTATCTGTACAACAAGAACACCGAAGGAAACCAAGACGAGAAACCCACTAACCGTCTGGCGACGCCTGAACTATATGTCGACGTTCATGCAAACTGTCAGACTATCATAGCACGATATGCGCACTAGAGACTACAGAAGCGAAAGCGACACACCAGGTTTATCAAGCAACGAACACACTTCCGCACTTCTTTCCACCAACCCAGCGATGGTTCCCTGCCCCCCCCCCCCCTTCTCTCCCGTGTCCTCCCGGTAACGCACATGCAAACAACCAACGCCCCATGCAAACACGTCTCCCCTCCCCTCGGGCTCAGCGAAGCGTCGGCGTCGTCCAGTCGATCCAGTCAGACGCCGTCCACGTGACGTTATTGAACACCCCGTTCGTCGCGAAGAAGCTCGTGTTCACATCCGGCTGGTCGAGCAAGAACCGGTCGAAGAACGCGTTCAGCTGCGGTGACAACGACGCGGGCCACGCGCAGTGCGCGTGCCCGCCGACCTGCTCGAACCCATGCCGGTCCCCGACGCCCAGCGCGTCCCACACCGCGTGCGCGGCGGTCATGCACCCGTACGAGCTAAGCGGGCTGAGCCACACGTAGTCCGTGTTCTCGAACGAGATCATCGCGCGCGGCGCGACGAGCGCCGCGAGCATGTGGTGGTCAAACGGGAGCGCGGGCAGGTCGTCGACGATGCTCGCGAACGCCGCCGAGAACCACACGTTCTCCATCACGATCTCCGTCGCGGTCTGCACGACGCTCCCCGCGTCCTGCTCGTACAGCGACAGCCGCCAGCACGCGTCGCCGCCCGAGCCGGACTCCTGCGGGATCGTGAGCGCGATGCGCGGCTCCAGCGCGCCCGCCATCAGCGCGCCCTTCCCGTCGCGCGAGCAGCCGGTGACCGCGATGCGCTGTGTGTTGATGTGTGCGGACGGCATCCGCTCGAGCACGTCGATGATCCGCGAGACGCCCCAGGTCCATGCGGTCATCGCGGACGCCGTCGCGGACTCGCCAAAGAGGTCGTAGAAGAGGCCGAGTCCGCGGCTGCTCGCGTCGTTCTGCTGTGCCATTTGCGAGTTGCTGTAGATCAGCGTCGCGATCTGCGGTGGTGTGCGTCAGCCCTGTATTGCAGTCACAGAACACGGAGGGTAACGATGACTTACGCCGGACGGAACGGGGATGCTGAGCCCGTCGTAGGCGATCACCAGCGGCCATCCAGCAGCAGGCGGAGTCCCAGAGGGGAACGTGATGGTTGGCTTGAAAGTGATCGAGTTGTTGCCGTTGGTCGCAGTGATCGAGAGCGTGTTGCCCGATAGCGACGCAGTGAGGGAAGAAGGCTTGCCAGGGAGCTCCCCGCTCTCGTAACCTTCGATGAGGGCCTGGATCTGAGCGCGCCTACATGTCCAGTCCTCCGCGCTCCGAACGTGGGTGTTGTCGTCGAAGAGGAAGGGGTTGGGCAACTTGGAATTGTTGAAGCGTGAGAGGGTTGCTGGGGTGGAACAAGCACGATGAACGGAAGCCGTCCCGGGTGTAGTATTCGTTGTCGGGGGCGCTGGCTGAACAGTAGTCGGTATGTCGGCGCCAGGCTGGCATTGCCTGCATAGGGCTAGTTAAAACTAATGGGTTGCATCGAAGAAATAGAAGGCAACTGACGAGTAGTGTGGATTAACGGTAGTGCATGTCGTGCCGGATGCACAATCTATAACAGCCCATACTCAGCAGCAGGTTTACCATGCAATCGTTTTTGGCCACTCACCCGTAGCACCAGTCCACCCGACACCACCACACTGGCCTGAACGAGAAACATCAACCTCACAGGTCAAGGACATTGAGAACACAGATGTAGAAGGACGAACCCCACATGGGCAACTGCGCGCGACCGAGGTGCAAGAGCGCAAATGCGACGCTGGCCGCGGCGTAGAGCTGCATCTTGCTGCGCAAAACGAGGCAAGACGGCGAACCGGACGAAACCCGCTTACTTATGAACCTGGCAGCGGAGTCCGCGAGAGCTACGGTGCTCCGACGAAGCTCTCCACGGCTCCACAGCCTCGTTCTGGACGATGTCCCGTGTCACGCGGAATCGCTGCAAGGACCGGGTTTCAATTCGATGAGGCGTTGATGTGCACTTGTGCTTCTCGACGCGGGCTGCCAGCGGCCCGTCCGCCCTCTCCTACTGATCAATTCAGAGGTGCCGACCGGGTTCGGGAGCAGCGTGGAGCGCCTCAAGGAGGCATTGCGGGGGCGGCAGGTGTCGGTGGTTGTATGTTGTGTGTGGGCTTGGCATGGCAGGACGAATGCGCATGTACGTGCATTTTGCAAGTGGTCGAACCGTCGTCAGGTGCAAGGTAGGTGCTGGACAAGGATCAGAAAGCGCGAGGGTGAGGGGCAGCGAAAGAAGCCAGGGGAAAGGAAATTGAGGGGAACTGGCACACCGAAAGCGACTGAACACTCAGCACTCAGTATTCAGGAGTCGGAAGCGTTGGAGCTAGTTGCGCCGCAACATCCGAAGTGCTTGGGTGCTCTCTGGAATTTCCCCGACACGATCAAGAACACCTGTCTTGGTAACGTACAGCATCTGCTGACATTTCCGCGTGACGGGCGGTTGACAAGTGCAGCAGGATGAGGCTCCGCGAAGGGAGACGGTCGTATTGAAGAAGTCCCGCTCTTCCAGCGCGAACGTCAGGGACACGCCTGTTGTTGTCCATGTGCGATTCGGTCTATGAATAGAGCACGAAGAGATGAATGGGGAGATGAATGGCGAAGGACAAGCTGGCCAAACGCTGCTGCGAGTGATTCGGGGTGAGGTGATCTGAGGCACGGAAAACCGGAGGCATCATCACGGGGCTGACGAGTCTTGGAAGTGAAAACGCAGCCGAAGACCACGTTGTTCCTATCAGAGAGACGTGAGGGGCAAACGCTGGCTGGCAAATAGAGACCGAGTACTTCGCATTTCGAACTCGAACTGGAAGTCACGTCGCCAGTGCGTCGTGGATTCTTGCGCCAAAGTTCCAGAAAATGGAAATGGGATACCTTCAAGTTTCGTCAGACCGAAAACCCTGATCGACATGCTACGTTGGAACGTCTGAACGAACAACTCACTGGAAAGCCAACAAGCCGGCTCCCAGGCACGGCCAACGACCAGCTGGTCGGCCCGCTAATGAATGTCAGATGAATACGACACATGTCACGAACACCTTCGTTATATTAGAAGTCAATGGCAGAACCTAGAAGGCCGCGTCTCCTTGCAGCCACAAGCCCGTCGGGGCCGCACGGCGAGAATGGCGAGCAACGAAGCGCATCAGGATATAGTTCGAAGCGCGTGATCAGAGCGAACGTACACATGGAGGGTATTCTATCGCATCCGTCCGTACTTACATAGCAGCGTGCCCCAACGTCAAACTTAGCTCTGCAGTACTGCTCCCCGACGTCAAAATGGACCCCAAGGTTTTAGTCTATGACGCCAGTGTTCAGCGCTCAGCAGCGGGAATCCAAACGACGACAGCGGCAGCCTCCCTTCAGGTATGTTGGGGTGTTCACGTTCACTGCTTTTTGGCCTCGCGTCCGAGCTTGCGCAGCGCGCGTCGGCGAATGTCCTTGTGGAGCGAGTGCGTGTACCGCACGAAGGCCATGTTCCATCCAATGACGTTCTGGAACGCCGGCGCAGATGTGTGTTAGTTATAGAGCTCTGCCAGACAGAGTTCTCCATGGGGACGGAGGCGCGACGAATGCGAACGTACCATGACGTAGTCGAGCAGCCCGTGGCTCCAGAACGGGGTGACGACGCCAGGGCGGTTCGTCCAGAGAGCACCGCCCGGGAGAGCGATCTTCGAGAGGACGCTGCGGACGAAGGCCTTGGGCTGGGGTATGAGTGCGCTCGCGCGACGGATTTTGGACATGTTGGAGACCTGGAGGCAAGCAGCTGAATAAGCGTCCCGCGGGCGAGGAGAAGATGCACGAATCGATACGTACCACGAAGTAGGTGTTGACGCATTCGACATCTATACCTTTGCTACGGACCTCCTCCGCGAGCGAGCCGCTGAACGACGAGAGGAAGGCCTTGGTTCCTGCGTAAGTGCTGAGCATGGGCGATGCGACGCTCACGCCGGAGAAGGAACCCATGTTGATGATCAAACCACGTTTCCTGCGGGGAACATTGGAACATCATGCTTGGTACAGATTCTGGGGTACTGACCTCTCAACCATACCGGGGATGATCATGTGCGTGAGGCGGACTACGGAGTTAATGTTGATGGTGACAATGTCCTCCATGTCCTTACGTGTACTGGCGTGGAAGTCCTCAGGGTAGGTGTACGACTTGCCGGCATTGTTTACTACAGACTAATGTCAGTTGCCGATATAACAATGAGATCTTGTACATTCCAAAGAAGGGGTCCGTAATTGGGCAGAACACGTAAGTTTAGAAGAGGAGAACCAAGTAAGTGGAAATAAACATCTTGACTTCTACTCATCTCACTGATTCCAGGCCCATAAACAGCGACGTAGGCGTGAAGGGAGGCAGCAACAAAATGACGCATATACTCACCGAGAACACCGATATCAAGGCCAGCAAGTTCAGACTGTAGATTGTTCCATTGGGCGGCATCATTAGGCTTGGAGAAATCCATGGTGACCGCCTTCGCCTGCACCTTCTTGTCACCTGTGGACTTCGCCTCTGCGTGCGACAAAGGGATGAGAAGTTGTCATAATCCAGAAAAAGGATGTGCGCACCAATCTCGGAGACGAGAGTCGCCAATGACGACGCGTTCCTGGCGGAGGCGACGACATTGAAGCCCTTCTGCGCGAGCTGCAACGCGTACTCGCGTCCAATGCCCTCCGAAGCTCCAGTCACGACTAATAAACCCAATGGTTGACCTCTCGCTGCTATAGTTTCGGGAAGAAATTTACGCACCAGCCCATGTACCTTTTCCAGCACCATACTTCTTGAGCTGTTCGAGCAATCAGTGCTGCGCTGTGGCGCAACGAACTGTGACACGTACACTCTTGCCAGAAACAACGAACGTTTGAAGGAACACGAAGAGAGTCTTCAACGCGAACCTCGCCACTGAGAAGCCGCCGACAGCAATCAAGAACAAGGCCAGTGTTGGACACTGCGTCACTGGCATGACATCAAACTTTGCACGCGAACGAGGTAGGAGGTGACTTCGGACATACCAAGCGCATTAGAGGTCGGAATTTGGAGAGTGGAGAGGATGGCGGCCATGATCATGCACAGCAACGTCGGCGGCGCTGAGGAGGAGCGAAAAGATGGTGCTGGGCGAGCAATGGGCGGGGCTGAGTCTGCACGACGCTGCAGTCGGCGGCGCTTCCGTTCCGGACTCGGGGAGCGAGCCGGCGGCAAGCGAAGCGCCTTGGCATTCCCACGACAGGCAAACCTTGTTTGACCCCGCCGGCTTGGTTGGAGGCGAGCGACATCTCTCGAGGACACTCCGCATTCCTCAATACAAAGCTCGAGCAATGTGCCCCAAACAGGGGACCAGCGGTGCCTCGGAAGCTCACAGGCATCGGGGCAGGTGATTATATCATTGGTGCCGATGGCCCTGAGAACGCAATTCGTCCTTGTCGCCGCCAACTCAAGGAGGGACGCTAGCTGGCCACATGTTTGCAGCATGGGGTCATTGCCCAACAAGTAGTAATCCGGATACATACAGCGGTAAGCACAAGTGGATCTCACACACTGCACATATCTGATCGATTATTTGTCGGGTCAGTAAGACGTACTTATAAAACGCTGTGATGGAGCCGCTCTGCCGTCCGTGCCATCGATCCGACTCCGAAGCCCCCCTGCGAGCCGTCGAACCGGGTCGGTACGGCAAGCCTCGTTCCACCTTGTCCTTTGACCACGACCTCTTCTCTGCCTCTATCGCGCGCGCGTAACTATTCCATTATTCTCCTCGCTGCCCTTGCGTTCCCAGTCGGTCGTCTCCATCTTTCACTATCCGTGTTGTTCCTTCATACTCACAGTGTACGCCCCGTGTCATCCTTTCTCTGACTCCAGCCAGCTTACCAGCTGCCCCAGTGCCCGCTTTGCGCCGCAACTCCGATGCCCACCTCCACTATCAAAGACCGGCCCTCCTACAGCGCAGGCCTGCCTGTACACCTCGAGCCAGACTCCCTCTACGTCTCCACCATCCCCCTCACCCACGGCTTCCACTGGGCCCTCATCCACGTAGACCCCCACGGCAACGCCACACGCCATCACTGGGCCGCGACGACCAACGACCCCCACGGCCCGGAGGGCTACGTCTGCCAGCCGATGCCCAACGGCCCGCGCATGAAGGCCGGCCAGCAGCCCATCCTCGCCTACTTCAAGATCGCCGAGTACGTCCCCCTCGCGCTCCCCGTGCTCCAGGACATGTGCACCGCGGCCTTCCCGCGCGGCCCCGCCCGCAGCGCGCTGCAGAACCGCGCCGCGAACATGAGCCCGCGCACGTGGATCACGCGCGTTCTCGCCCGCCTCCTCCCCGTCCCCGCGCCCGCGCAGCGCGCGGTGGAGATCGAGGACTTCGTCAACGCCCACAGCCACGGCTACGGGGACGCGTATGCCCGCGCGTTCCTCTTCAGACAGACCTACACCACCCTCGTCCTCTCCGCCAATCCCTGTGAGTCCCCGGTACGTGCTGTCTGCGCCTTCTCCCCCTCCGTCGTCACGAGCAGGTTCACTGACGTCTAGGGGGCCCACGCACAGTGCACGGCGTGCCATCGGACCCGCCCGCGTGCACCCTAACGTTCTGACCTTCGCTTTCGTTCTGACGCTCTCGCGCCCTGCAAAATTAGGCTGTGCGGACCTTGTACATTTGTCATTTGTTGCTAATATTCCCCCGGCTCGCTCGTAATACCCCCGCCGTCCGGCGTCTTTGTTCTCTGTAATCTCGCCCATGCCCTGCTCTGCTAGCTCACACCCCACCATCTAGACGTTACGCTCTCTTCCGCCGCCGCCATATGCCAAATGCCGTTACATGCATACACAAACACACACACGTGTCGCTTAGAGCCCGACCAAAAGCCAATAACCAATCTCAATCCAAAACGCCGTATTCGCGTCTCTGCGTCTGCGTCTGCGTCTGTCTGTCTGCCTGTCTGTCTGTCTGTCTCGATCTCCGCTGTGCTCGCGTCCGGACGCTCACCCAGACGCAACGACGACCTGGTACGCCACGGGCCCGTCGCGGTGCATGCTGTCGACGGTGCCCCCCGTGGCGCGCGCGTGCGCTGCCATGCGTGCCACCTCCTCCCTGATCATCGCGTCCTTGCCCGCGCGCGTGCGGGGCGTAAAGCGGCGCCGCGGGGCGGCGATCGTCCACTCGGGCAGGGCGGCGACGCCAAGCGTCCGGAGGACCTTGCGCTCCACGAGCGACTGAGGCGAGGAAACACGGACGGATCAATCGTGAATCGGCGTGACTACTCCGAGTCGGAACTCCGACTGGGGTGGAGGGGAGGGGAGGGAAGGGGGGGGGACGGGGAGGTGCCAAGTGGCCCGGGGGAAGGAGGGGACAAGGCAAGAAGGGAAGGAAGGGGCAGGGGAAAGGGAAGGAGGGACGAGGGGTGGGGAAAAGACGAGAGGCACGGACGTACGTAGTCAGCTGGGTCTGCACGGTTGAGTTTGAGCGGCGCCTTGAGCGTGACGGGGGGGTTCGTGATGAAGCGGGGGATGCGGAGGTGGTTCTTGGACGCGGAGTGTGGCTGCGCTGCGGCGTTAGCGGCATGCCACTCGGCCGGGACGGAGATGAGGACGGGGGGCTGGATGCTGGGGCGGCGCATACCATGAAGGGGTGCAGGAGGATCACGTCGCCCGCCTCGCCCGTGAGCTGCCCGTAGATATAGATAAGTTAAGTAAACGTTCATGTCCGGATGGTGCGTTGAGTGTGCCTGGTGCGGGGCGCGCGGCGACACGCGTGCAAACAGAACATACCTCCACAAACTCCTTGCAGGTCTGGATGGCGCAGATGGACCGGCTCCCGTCGGGGTCTTGCGGCATGTCGCTTGCTCCCTCGGGGTGGTCATACAGGCTTAGAGTCGTTCTGTCAGCAAGGCTCGTGTGAGGCTGAAGGACAACCTACTACTGCACGACGTTGTTGATCCCGTCGGGAGAAATGTACGTGCCCCCAGCGCGCGGCTGGATGTCGTTGAACAGCACGATGACCGTCAACCCTTGCTCGCCCGAGTCGAGGAAATGCGTGAACCTGCGCTCGTCAGCTCAACAACCGACGACCCTTCGCACCGGTGATCAACGGATTCACCAGTCTCCATCGCTACAGACCCGAGCAGGTAAGTCGCTCTGGTCCAGAGCCCCACTGTACACGATCAGGCACCCGAGCGAGCGCACGCACATGTGCCAGTTTCCCAGATCCTTCGGCGCAATCGTTTTCTGCAAATCAAGAGCGTACAACTTGCGTAAGCGGCGTCCCCGGGTGCGGTCATTAAAATGTCGATCGAGAGCTCACGTCGACCCATTCCTCCGCCCCGAGATTCACGATTAGGCTATCGCCGCAGCTCTCGAACAGCGTCGGGTCGATCCTATCTTCCCCGCCCAGCAACTCACCTGGCCATACGGGTACCCGCAGTGGTGATAGTTAAAGTCAGCATTCGGACCGCGTCGCTCGCGAAAACGAATTAAACGTATATGCCAATGCACCCACGTACACATTGCACCCCAGGCCTCCGGCATGAACTCCCGCGTCGGGATCTCGCGATGGCGGGGCATATGGATCTGCATGGCACGAAGGAGGCGTCGGCGTCAGCTTCAGCTTCCGGCCGCCATTACTGTCTACAGTTGCTGGGAACACTCGCCTTTTCCTTCGCCCAAGTCGCCTTGTCCTCGGGATCGTATCCCAGCCTGACCCAGACGTTCTCCGTGAACGCCCTCCTGTACTCCTCTTTGACCGCCTTGGGAATCCGGATCCACCCGCGTTCCAGGAAGTGCTCCCGTTGCTCAGAGGTGAGGTGCTTGTACTCTGTGATGGCCATATGTGCAGTGACAACCGTAGTCTGCAGCAGAGGGAAGATCTAGAGGTGCGAAGTATCGAGAGACTCAAGAGTCTTCATAAGGTGGGATAGCTGGCTATATATGTGGGCATAACGTCCGAGGCGGGGTACGGTCCGCAAGAAGCATGTTTGTTGAATGGGCTTACAGGAGGACATGCCTTCTCATGGTTGAATTTAGGTGCAGAGACACCGAACGCGGGGGAATGTCGAAAGAATATTTGGCTTGAGTTCGAGTTTGAAGGTAGATCGCCAACAACCTATATACAGCAGCACAGAGCGACGATCCAACGATTCACTCACATAGAAAAACCCGAGAAGGAGCAGAAGCCATGGTCATCCGATTGTTGCAAAATACGACTAACAAGTTCTGAACAAGCTTGCCAGGTCTGGGCTAGGTTCAAGCCGCCGCCTCCGCTCGGAATTTCGTGCTCCGCAAACCAAGCGCCTCAGACTCAGCTACTAGGGCTGCTCGATTTCTCCAGGTCAGTTCACTGCGCCCAAAGCTCGTCCTCCAGCTGCTCATAGCCGAATGATGGTGGCGATGACCTCTCTGACATCCGCCGCCCGGAATGCGTTCTGCGAGCTCCTATTCCCCCTCTGTGGGGGCTCCCCCTCCCGTCGCGCCCTGGTGATAATCGAGACAGAGAGAGCAGACTATCGTACCTTTCGAACGATATGCACTATGGGAAGTCCAGAGGAGGGAGCGAAGTCGAGGATAGTTTTTCGTGCTCCAGGAGCAAGAATAAGCGTGGAATCACCCCCGTCAACGGTTACGCTCGCCTAGCTCGTCATTGTGACGTCTGGCGAGGGAGGCCTTTTGAAGTGAACTGTCCTGGAGAAATTGAGCAGCCCTACTGACTTACAACCCTCCTCCCTCCGTCCATCTTGTCCACCGCCCTCGAACTCCGCTCTGGATTTAAAAATCCATAGATGAAGTGAGTGTCATTATCTGGGGAACAGAAATAGGGAGAGGAGAGCATGCTTGTTGTCATGTTTGGCGCGGGTTCAAGCTCATGAAGACGCAGATCCAAGCAAAGCATTCCGAAGTGAACGGCGCCGTACTAACCCACGTTCGTGGTCGTCCGCGACAAACTTTGCTCCTCTGTCTCTGAGGGCAATGCAGTTGCCTCGTTAGGCTGGAATAATTATATGGGGTCGCCTGCATGCGAACTCAATAATTAATTATCATCTTCTACGTTTTTACATATTTGTAGAAGGTGCGCACCACCGAGGATTCTTAAGGATAATTCATCGTTGGACGTTGGATGCCCCAGCTCCGACTTGAACCGGACCACAACCTTCGTATGCGTATTGGCTTTCATACCTCGCATGCAGTTCGCTCCTATCCTCGCACTAATATGGCACCCGGTGAGTTTCGTAAAGCTCGGCACTGGTGAAGCCCGGACCCTCACAATACCGGGCCAATTGCAAGCCCGGAACCTACGCCGTTTTCCTTCACTAAGCATCATCTTTTGGCTTCATTCGTGTACCACAAACATGGACTTCAACTAACTCAGACTGGATCGCTCATTGTGAGTTGCAACTGAAGCTCTGCGGCGTTTTGTATCGCGTCGCGACCAACCGTGGCGTATCATGCAGATCCGAGTCCAGCGTCCGCAGGTTGTTGAACAAGGCTCTCTCACCCGTGGCAGATACTGTCTAGAGTTGAAGGTTCGCTCTCCAGGTCTCCTCCCAAGATATGAGCACGCGACCCCCGAAGAAAGGTAGTGCGAGGCGTCCTGATGACTGGGACAGCTCGACTATGTGAATCCCAAGTCAGGCATTGTCGTAAGGATTGGATTGGAAGACATGGAATTGATCACTGCGCAATGCCTCGTCCCATCGCAGAGGTCCTACATTTACATTGCTAGTTGAGGACTGTTTCTCTGCACGGTCTGGGAACATGGGGGTCGAGGTTAGATAGAGTATGCTCCACGGCTCTGAGCAACATCGACTCGTTCGACACCTCCCCTTTCTCCCAGACACCCTCCCTCCAGCTAGTGCTTCCTTCGAGATAACCATGCAGCTCTCGCTTTCCGCCGCTTTTGTCGCCCTTGCGGCTCTCGTCGGCAACGTCGTCGGCCAGGAGGATTACTTCGTGACTTTCATGAACCTATGAGTAGCGCCATTTCTCCACCACGTTGATTTAAGCGGTCTTGTGCAGGTGCGGCCTCGGATCCGGAGACGTGAGTGGCAATCTATATGCTCGAATGTCCACCATGCTTACCAACCCAATTTCAGCCCATGCTTATGGTCAACGGCGACGTCACCTACACCGGGTACTTCTACGAATCTAACGGACCAATCCACGCCATTGCGTAAGCCTTTTCTTCTCTCTGTGAACGCATCCAGCTGCCTGACCCTTAGTCACTCACGACTCCGACAGTTATTTGCAGGGCTGTGTGTTTCCTCCTCTCTCTTCCCGCCGAGGTCCAAAGTGTCCGACTGACAATCAACTTGTACCCGATAACTGCGGCCCCCCGGGGGGGGGGGGCAAACTGCCCGGCCGTCTCGCGAACAATCACTCCACGATGCAGATCACCGTGTCTGACCCGCACGCGTTCTCCGTGTCCATAAGCTACCGGTCAGTTTTCACTATCCGGCAATATAAACTGCATGGATGGTGTCCGGAGAACCAACGGCGGGGTTCGTGTCTATGCCTGCCTGCAGCTACGGCAGTGGTGGCATTCCGGGGGCCTTCTGCGGCGGTCCCGATTGCCCGGGACAGGATATTTTTGTCGGTTTGACCACCCCAAACGTAGGTCGCCAGCACTCTGGTACCGATGTCCTTGCGTGTTGACTTTTTGCGCCCAGTCTACCTTGCTCATCACGTTCTGCCCGGAGTACACGGAAAACTGGACGGTTTTGTGGTTAGGTCGGTCTAAGCGGATCGACCCAAGGTGGATCGAGCCTGTGATCTTGGAGAAATACTTGGTGATGATGTGCGTCTGTGGTGTTAGAATAGCGTTACCGGGGTGTGAATTGTATTCAAGTGCATATCAGCACCAAGCCAGTGCTGTGTTGCCGCTAGGACCTCGCTGCAATGATCCGTGCTCTAGGAAGTGCTCTGGCGTGAGGTGTCTGTACCCTTCCAGTAGCCGCCTGTGCAGTGAGCGTTCAGTAGAAAACAAGGTAAGGCCGCAACGAAGCCTAACCCCGAGATAACTAGGCCCGAAACACATAACCATCGCTGGAGCAGTTCCCATCGTTGAATGAAATGCGGAACGCACGAACGCAGAAGAGCCAGAAGGTCGAAAGAATAGCCATGTCATAGGCGGCCATGGCACGTTTGATAGACGTGACGTAGTTCACAAGCAACCTGAGCAAACGAAGCAGCATAAATCGAAGACTGGACACTAGGCAGCAAGCAGTAGATCTAGAGCGTAAAGCCAAAGGTCATCCAAACGTCCTCCAGGTTCCAACGATAAAATGAACTTGGAACGTACGAGAACGAATCCAAAACCCCCATGGCGCCTACCCATCCCGCTTCATCGTCCACTGCGCATGCACCTCCCTCAGCACCTTCAAGAACTTCTTCGCCTGCATCCCCGTCGTGATCGGCGGCTCCTCGTCCATCATCCCCACCACCCTCGCGTCCTGGCCCCTGCTCCCGCCCTCCCCATACATCCCCGCGAGCTCCAGGATCTCCTCGCACTCCTCCCACCACTCGCGCTTCAGGTTGAACGCCTTCACGACCTGCCCCTGGCTCACGCACACGCTCGCGGCCCCGGGCAGGTCCACGGGCGTCGTGCTGCCCGCGAAGCGCGCGACGACGCCCGCGACGTAGCGGTACTGCGTGAGCTGCGCGCGCATCGGCAGCACGCGCGAGCGGTTCGCGACGAACGTCTTCCACGCGGGCTCGTCGATGATGATGCTCCGGATGTACTTGCCCACCGCGTTGTCGAGCTCGGACGACGTCTCGCCCGAGAGCGTCGGCGTGATCGTCAGCGCCGAAGGCGCCATCGTCATCGGCATGCCCGGTTGTATAGAGGCGTTGGAGAGGAGAGGGGAGGACGGGGGCGAGAACGTTGGGTTCATGTGAACCGTTGGTATCGTTATCGGGCTTGGTTTGGGCTGGGACTGAGACGTCGAGCGACTAAAGGAAGAGAGGGACGCCGCGGTGTCGTCTCCGCGGTATCGCGCGAACGGGTTGGACGTTACTGGCGCTGGCGCGGGGGGCGCGCCGCTGAACGCCACGGGTGGCGGCTTGCTCGCATACGCCTCGAAACCGGACACGACGCGCGGAGTCGTTCGAGTGTCGCTGAATGGGAACGCCGCAGGGCGGCTGGTAGAGGCAGGGGAAACCGAGTACTCAGTGTGCGACTGAGACTGAGACTGATGCGGGGGCTGGGGCTGGGGCACCTCGAGCCTGTCGAGCTTCGTCTTCTTTGTTGGGGAGGGCTTGGAGCCAGACGGAGCTCTGGATGGCGCGGGCGACGGGGTGGCTGGCGAGAACGACGACGTAGAACGAGAGCGCGAGTGCTGCGCGGACGGCGCTCGGGCTTGCGCAGGCTGCTGTGTCGTCATGTCTGGATACTCGAAGGGTGGGACCGGTGATACCGGCCCGGGGTCATACAGTGGAGGAGGGGCGGGATAAGGTTGGGGGGCACGAGGTTGAGATGGCTGCGAGGCCACCGACGATGTGCGCGAGTGCACCGCAGACACTGGCATCTCCAACGGCTCCCTGTGGTCGAACGGCGAGAACGCGTCGTGCTGGGGTTGGTGTTCTGGGGTCGCAGATCGGACGGAATGGACGGAATGGACGCTCGAGGAACGTGGCCGCTTCTTCGACGACGACACGTCATACTTGAATTCCTCTGGAGACGGAGCTTGGAAGTCGTCGTCCCCGCTGAACAAGCTGGAGTGGCTTGGCCGTTTCTCTGCAGGAGGTGCAGGCCCGGGGAGTCCAACCTGCAGCTGGAGCGAAGAGGGTAATGCCGAAGCAGGGGCGGGAGAGGGCGACGTCACGGTCATTGACCTCCGATCTGTGCTAGGCGTCGGTAGGTCATGTGGGGGCGAACTAGGGGTGCGGAGCGAGCGATGGGGGTAGTACTGTCCCGCAGGCAAAGGGTTCTGCGTGGTGGGAGAACAGACGGCACGTCAGCAAGCCCATGATAATATAGCCAACGGAGAAAACGGATAACTCACGTCCTCGATGAATATCTCGAGCGTCCGCTCCGGCGTCACCTTCAAATTCGCCGGCTGGCAGACGTGTGTCCCGTCCTCGGAGGTCCGCAAGAAATACTGCTTGTACTTGCCCCGCAGTGTGTACACCTTCGCTCTCCCTGCAGATGCACTCTCGTTAGTGCGCGCATATCCGTGCAATCGAGCTACACACCATCAATGCGGGACGGGCCCTTTTGCAGCTCCTCAGAGACCTCCTGTGCGTCCGCCCACATGCCCGTGTCGCCCGCATCTGCAGGGCGAAGCGGCACGCGGACTTCGGTGAGCAGGTTCTCGTTCTCCTCGTCATGGTACTGCCGCTTATCTTCGATGAGCAGCGTCAGTATACGGACTATTCGCGTCGGGGGCTGTGGTATTGGGGGCTGAGGCTGGGCGGGGGGTGGAGCATAGCCTGACGGAGAATACTGCTGGGGAGGGGGCTCGTGATGTCGATGTGACCGCGACTTGTGTCGCTTCTCCTTGTGTGGGGGAGGAGCGGGGGCGGGGGGCGGAGAAGCCTCATAAACGGGGGCGGGTGGTGGAACATAGTGATTATGATTAGGAGTGGATGCAGGGCTGAAATAGGTATCCTGAGACCAGTCGTAGGTGTCGCTGTAGGAGGGTTGCGGGGAGGGGTATATGTTGTCGGTGGGGTACATGTTGGTATCCTTGCACTTCGATGAGCGCGAGCTGGAGCTAGAGCCGTGTGGACGACTGGAGGAAGTAGGGACGGGGTTGGAACTATAATGTGGGTACTGCTGTGGCGGCGGCGGGACGTGATGCGAAGATGGTGGAGGCGCATACGGATCAGTACATGTGGGAATCCCCGCAGCCTGCTGCTTTGCGCGATTTGCAGGTGCGCTCTCGCGAATCTTGTCGTAATCGTAGCGATAATATGAGGCTCTAGGCTGCGTCTCGGTGGCACTTTGCGTGGTTTGGGCGGGCGGGCGATTGGCATGCGATCGCGATCGTCCGTCCTCTCCAGCGCCTACGCGATATGCGGCACCGTAGGGGCCGTCTTGGATGCTGGGGGGGGTGCCTGTTGCAGATGGATCGTTTGCATAAGCTCGCACGCGAAAGGCCGTTCTCTGCTGAGAAGCGCCGGGATGGGGCTGCCCAGTGGGATGGGACGAAGTCGTAGGCGCCGGCTGGATTGAAGTTCCTTTGTCTCGCTCTTTGCCCTTGCGCGACGCGTGATTCGACTTCTCCTTCAACTTCTCCTTTTCCTTTCCCTTGGAGGACTTCTTTTTATTAGAGGCATGTGGCTCTGGGGGATAATGGTGGGGTGGCGCATAGGCAAGGGACGGATGATAAGTAGGCGGGGGAACGGCATGCGCTCCGAAGCCGACTGGTTGGCGAAGGAGAGAGGCAGAAGGTTGCATGGAGGAAGGATGCAGCATGGCGGGAGGCTCTTGGCGAGAAGGACCGATGCTCTCGTCGGAGCATGGTGAAGGCGGTTGAAATATTCGAGTCTGGAATGTGAGGTTAGGAGGGGTGGTAAAGCTCGCCATCCCACTACGAGACGCACCGGCGAGGGATCTCTACTGCTCCTGGCTCACAGAAGAATTTGTCAGATTCCCATACTCACAGGCAGAAGCATAACCGATCATGAAACGAGGACAAGTTAACAATGGGAAAGAACGTTTGAATAGTATGATATTCAACTTTGCTGCGCACTGGAAAAGTTGAGTCGCAGAAATGCAAGCATCGCGCACCCCCATGAAATTACGAAAGAAGGCGACTAACGCTAGCGCGTGTGCCATTCTCCACCGTCCGCTCCCCGAGTGCGTGTCCGAGACTGACCCTACTATCAAGATGGAAAATCCTAAACGTCGCGAACGGTGCCACTACATCCTACAGGAACTGCTCAATATTTCGTTGGAGAGGTGCCGCTGTGCCCATCTCCTTCCTCTCTGCTGCTCGCCGTGGACATCGAGTCCGGGTCGATGCCGCTCAGCGTCTCTCGCCTCGCGTGCTACCTGCCCTCTCCTCACATCTCTTTCTCAAGAGTGAGGTTTATAACAATGCAATACATGAGGAGGTCTTTCTAGGAGATTTGTGGGTCTCACATGGAGAGCGAGTGACTTTGCGCCCTTCGCTATACCACGGCCGTTGCGTAGCGCCGGCCCCGTACTGCCAGTGGCTGAGCCGCCGCCCCCCTACCCCCCCCCCGTTGTCGGCTTCACGGACTTCAAGCAGAGTGCAAGAGACCATACTCGAATATTTAGCGTGGTCAGATAGGCGCAGAATCCCATGTTCCCGCCCGACAGATTTCATGCCAAACCAGCTAGGCCGCCACTGCTCCCCGCAATCTGTCGGAAGCGCCTCTCCGAGAACTCATCAGTTATTCATATTCATTTACGTTTCGGTGTTGGAGAGCAACCCTGGAGAGAACGTCGCAGGCCACGGCCGTGAGTCGCCACCAGCATAAACCAAGCACCATCGTGGTCTTGCTCAATCTTAATAGCAAAGGGCTTCCGTCCCCATGTTCAGAGATGGCGTGGCTAAGGCGCGGATGCGAAGACTTTGGGCTACGCACGGTACTCGCAATGGACCTGGGCGACATATCAAAGATCCCCTCTACCCGGAGATACAAGAGCATTAGATGCCCCCCAAACTGGCTGTATGCGCTTGCGTGCAGGCGCATACAGCCCGTCATTCAGGCACATCAACGGTTAATGTTACTCTCACGGGGCCGAAGGGTGGGTCTTCTTCCGCGCGGATTGGAACAAGCCACTTGAGTGTGGTATCGGCCTCCTTCTCTTACCACGAGATCGCATTTCATGTACTCACAACTCATATGCGTTGTCTTTCCCGCCAACGACCACGATGGTTACTTGCTGGATGACTAGCAACACCGGGAGGCTGCACTCAAGTTTTCCCCGCCTATGCCAATCTTCGGTCCGAGAGATCCATCATGATAGCTGGGAGATGCTCCAAGTCCTTTTATCCCGAGCCGACCGTTGTCCAGATACTTTCTGGCTCCCTGTTTTTTTGTTTGAAAGATCTGGGGAAACTTGCAAGTGAACAGGGCTAGGCCAGTCTCTTGGGAAGTCAACCCAGGAAGCTACATGTCTCCTTCGTGAAATCCAAAGGAACATGGAGGGCGGAAAAGAACAAAGGTAGAAGGTGAAGGGAGTGTGAACAACGCAAGGACTCACGAAGACCCGTCACTCATAACAGTGCCCTGTCTCGGTCGTAGGTTGGCAGATATCGGCTGAGGGGAATGGGTCGGGGGTGTCGCAGGTGTGGACGCTGTGGTGGTTGCTAGGATAGAAGGGATAAGTTAGAGGAGAAGAGAGGTATCCAGTGGGAGTGCCCAAGTCTATGGAGAGGCCGCCATGGACAGTGTCGCAGGTTGGACGAGGATCCAACATCGCCTCCGGCGGTTCTCTCTTGCCTTGTTCGGCGAACAAAGGAAGTATCGCGACCCCGTGCGATTCACGTGCATTTTAGTTAGGCGCCGATGTGCTTCTGCGGCATGCTGGCGCCGGGGCCGGCCGTTTCTCTTCAATGCTCCTCCATCCTCGATCGCACCGTGACATATGCTTTACAATGGCTTCCAACAACGCATCGTCTCCTGAGCTTTCTGCCGCTCCCTAATTTCCTTCCCTTGAGGAGGCCTTAACCTTCTACTACGCCCTGCTTTCCCTGGCCCGTCTGGTCGCTCGCTCTAGCACTATAGCTACATCTGGGTCGAGCCCACAGGCTTCGGAGCATATCACACCGCCAAGGAACTCAGTACTTTCAATGCCTCCCACCCTCTCCGAGCCATCTGGGACTCCACCGTCGGGCCGCCATGGTCGCCTACGTGAAGCGCCAAGGCGGTCAAGTGGACGAGTCTCGACCCTGTTCGCATCGGGGAGCTTGGCCGCCCCTCCCTGGCTCTCCCCGTCGTGAGCATCAGTGTCGTTCCCGGATCCCTCTGTGCCGAGCAAGGCGTCGAGGTCGCAATCCACTGCAAGGACATCCTCATCACTCACGGCGTCGGCGATGTCCACGTCAGGATTCGCGAGTCGGAAGTCCTCCGCTCCTCCTCCGCCGCCGGACGCGCTCCCAAGTTCCCCGTCGCTTGTGCCTGCGAGCCTCTCTCCACCTCTCTCGGACTCCTCATCTGCGCGGAGGAACCCCGTCCATCGAAGACACAATCGGGTTCTTCGTCTCTGACCCTCACGAGCCCGGCAGGCTCTTCCTGGTCACAGCCCACGTCCTCTTCCCCCCGACAAGGATGAGGACGTCAGCGAGCTCTACCGCCACCCGTATCACAACTATAGCCCCACTAGGACTGAGCCTCGCAGGACCGTTTTGCTGCTCAGCCACTTCGCGATCGAGAGGTATATGGAAAAGATTTGTTACTAATGCTCTGAGTGTCAGGCATGATTTCGTTGAGTGGATGAAGGGCCAACTAGAGGCGCTCAGCAGGCCGAACTATCCGGATCCACCTGTGTGGCACGTCGAGATGACGCGAAGGACACCTAGAACGCACTGCAGCAGGGCAAGGATGCACTCGTTGCCCTCGAAGCGCTCCTCGCGGAAGACTCCATGCACTGGGCGAAGCGGGAGAACCGCGTCCTCGGCCACGTCGTGCTAGCTCCCCCATCCGTGTCGACGCCGGGGAAGGGGAGGGGTCTGGGTCGGGGTTCGCGGAGGACTGGGCGGTAGTCGAGGTCGACGCCGCCAACTTCGTCGGGAACGCCATAGGCCTCCTCCACCAACCACTCCGCCTACGAATTCACGACCCGGATGTAACCCCCGCCGTGCCCGCCCGAGCCGTTCAGCTATCCGCCCAAGCGTCTGCTCGAGCTCAGCGCCTCGGTCGCCCCGATTTACGTAGTGTCGCAACTGCAGCGTAGTTCCAGTGTCCGATGGAGGAGAGACGTCGACGTCGAAGTCGACCCCTTCGAGCAGATCATGTACGCGTGCGCGACGCCGACGACGACGGTGACGCTATGTACTGCTTACTAATAGCTTAATATTATTCGCGTTGTTCGTGGAGTCGTGAGCGTTATCGAGCGGCCGCAGTGAGAGACATCGAGACGGGTAGCGCGTCAGCTCTGCCCGCGTCGTGTCCCCAGAGAGCGCTTTAGCGGCTTGAATCTTGAAGGCGAACGGCAGCACATTTGTGGAGGAAGGAAGGTGCGCACTGCGAGGCCACCAACGTGGAGGGTTCGGCCTGTAGCTGGAGCTGAAGTGACCGAACGTTGACAGGGATGGGTGGCCCCGGGACGATCGCAACCAGGCTGGAGCCCTGACCCGCCGAACACGATCGCGACCATCGCAACCGCAACCCAGCTGAGGACGACCTCGTCCTGCTGAGCCCAGTGAATAGCGACATAGAAAGGCGTGTGAGTGCAGCGGATGTAGGAGAAGGTCGAAACCGAGCTAGGTCCGAGAATCGTGAGTGAAGACCCCTGCAAAGCATGTCAGCCATGTGAGGCGACAGGTGACGATTTCTGCCATGGGGATAAGTTACCAGGACAGAGCTGAGTCGCAGAAGACACATCGAAGGTCCTGCGATGAAAACAAGCCAGTTACGTCTCGCGATGGACGAAGGCGCATTCGTCGTGTCTCCACATGAACCCCACTTCCAACTGAACTCAACGTCGATAGCGAAGGCCCGAGACTCGTAGCGCACATCGTCAACGCAGCACGTGCCATTGGCCATGGTCCGGGAGTGCACGAACAGGGTACCTCTCCGGTGAGAAGCGGGTATGTAGCCAACGGGGCTCGGATAGGGATACAAAACATGACGATCCGCTGGCCGACGCTCGGGGCGGGATCTGGTTCCTGCCGACATTCTTGATTGCCTAATGGGTACGACGGGATGCCAGACGTACACGGGGATAACGGCGTTGCCCCCGCATGGGTAGCATGACGCAAACAGACGGGGAGGAGGACGTACTCGAAACGCCAACCGCAGTCAACGGAAACGCGACAGCACCTCTCGAATTCGAGCAAGTGCTGCTCTCCCTGGTGTCGACAGACTCAGCCTCGGGCCAGGGACTCAGGCGTCATGAGCCCGGGATACTTTTAGCAGACGCTATCTGTCGGCAGCGCCTGTGGCCCGAGGGGGCGACCCGTTGAATTGTCGAGGGTTCGTGCCAGGATGACGCCGGCGGCTGCCTTCGAAGGGGTCTCCGCTGGCATTGCGATAGAACGGGCAGGCTACGTCAACATTCAATACAAAACCTAATCAGCCCACGCGAGACAAAAATAACCGTCTCTGGATGCTCACCAAGGAATGATTCTGCACGCTCGGCAGAGATGTTGTTGCGCAAACTAGTGTGTGCCCGCGATAGAGCAGGGAGAAGGGGTACATTCTTCTGGGGTGCAGATGCATTCAGCCGACAATGACAGGGAAGTGGACGTGGATACTGGCATTCCAGGCAAGTAAGTGGGTGTGCCTGCAAGTACGACTGCCGTCGGTGCCGACGGAGAACGAATAACGGGAGAAGATTACGTGCCTTCGAAAGAACCCTGCTGGAGGTGAGATGGTGCGGCTAGAGTCCCGAGCGGTCTGGGACGGCGTGCGGGTGCTGTGTGGGAGTGCGGTGGGCCGTCATGCCCACTACGTAGGTGACTGACGGAGACTGACCATCGCTGCATGCCGGCGGAGGGCGGCGCACGATGAGAACCTCTCCCAAGGAAGATGTCCATCCGCACAGTCGGACCGATTGGTAAATCTGCCAGCGGATGTCGTGTCTTATCTCTTGAGCGACCTATTCCTGTGAAATATAACCACAGGAGCCAGAAACAAGGCATAACATCCTATATTTAACAGAGTTTAAGCGTGTAGAGTTCATGGTATGTGCAGGAGGGTGGCACAACTTCGAGGAAGAGAGAGGAAGACACCGCAGCCGACCGATCAGAGCGCCCAGCAACCAGCACGTGGATCATGGGCGCTTAACCACCACACCGCCAAGCTGCTGAGCAACCCAGCAACTTCTCTTCCTTCCCGACACCCGTATCCTACCTTGCTCCTCTACCGTTTGTGTGGGCAGTTTGTATGGGCAATCTCTCGGAGAACTCACGCCTTCCGATATTCGGATGTCGACTTATGGGATCCGGTCTCACCGTGACGGCCACGGCTCGAGTGACCCTTGGAAGGAACCGCTGTGAACTTGTGTAAGTCCGCCGGTTTCCCAAAACAGCGTTGATGTTGACTTTTCCCAGCACAGTTGCGAGGATGACTCAAACATGCGACTCACTGATGCTTAGGACCACGGGGGTTTCCCTCTCACCCTGTGTTTTGGGATGCGATAGAGAACGCACGAACGGCTTGCTGATCATTTCGTAGAAGATTTTACACTTCCAATCTTACGCGTTCGATTCAATCCCGCAATGACCGTCATCTCGTCTTTCAGATGCTCTTCTGGCATCATTTATACCTCGCCCCATGCTGGCTGTACGAAGTTAGTGTCCAGGACCAGTCAGGATGGTCACTGGAGCCTTACTTATAACAGGTTCAACATGGTCACCGACGGCAAACGTCCCTCCCTAACTCACACAAGGTGCGTATCCTCCTGGCCAGTCGTTCGCCACTCTCACAATTGGCATTCATTCAAGTCGTGTCTCGCTCACACAAGAAGCGAACCCGATTCCACGTTCAAGACCGCAGCGCGGCCTACAGCACCCATCCGCGAACGATCTTCACCTGCCGCTTTATCCGCGCCACCCCGCCCCTGGCGGTGTCCATCGTGTTCCTGGACTGCGTACCCGCGGCCATCGCAACATCCCGCACGACGGTTTTCCAAAAGGAGCGAGCACCAACAGATGTGTCAATCAGTCCACGGCCATTGGACGTAAACGGTTCCAGCCCGCACTCTCCCATCGGTGGCCACCGAACTGGGTTAGCGGAGTCTACCAGCTGCAGAGCAGGACCGGGCTCCCAGTGCCGGCGGTACGGAAATAACGCCTGCTCGCTCCCGACCCAGGCTAAGAGCAAGGCGGTCAGCCCGATGCCGCCGTCGAGAGTAGGAGTATAAAATGGTGTACAGAAATGGGAGATTCAGCATCGAGCACCACCCTCGACTCCTGGACAAACCAGCATCGGCAGCCCTTTCAGCCTTCTCCTCCTCCTCCTCCTCCTTCACCATGTTCTCAAAAGGCTTCCTCTCCATCGTCGTCCTCGCTGCATCGGTTGCTGCCGCCGTCCCGTCTATCAGCAGGCGGGCGACGTGCGCCAACGGGAAGACCACCGCCAACGATGCGGTATGTCTCCCTGTTGCCGGCTGTGCTCACCCTCGTAGCTGACGACTGAGGACAGTGCTGTGTCTGGTTTGACGTCCTCGACGACATCCAAGAGAACCTGTAAGCTTTCCAGCACCTTTCTCGTGGATCGTCGGCCTCATCTCCCCTCGCAGCTTCCATGGTGGAGAGTGCGGCGAAGAAGCTCATGAGGCCCTGAGGGTAAACACGGTTTGATTTGCCTGACAGCGACAGAAGGGCAGCTAAACACCTTTGGTCTCATAGCTGACGTTCCATGACGCCATCGGTTACTCTCCTGCTCTGACTGCCGCAGGTCAATTCGGGTGAGCTTTGCCTCACCCTTTCTCTTCGTCCAATTTCTGACCATCATGGTAGTGGCGGAGGAGCCGACGGGTCGATCATCGCGCACTCCGATGTGGAGTTGACGTACCCTGTCAACAGCGGCGTGGACGAAATCGTCGAGGCCTCGCGTCCGTTTGCCATCAAGCACAACGTCTCCTTCGGCGACTTGTAAGGTTCTCCCGCATGCGACGCGCCCGAATCTTACTGATATCTTATCCTCGACGACAGCATCCAGTTCTCCGGCGCCGTCGGGGCGGCAAACTGCAATGGGGGACCCCAGATCTCCTTCTACGCTGGACGCTCCAACGACTCGCGGCCAGCTCCTCCGAACCTCGTCCCTCTCCCTTCGGACAGCGCCGATTCGATCCTCGACCGCTTTACAGATGCCGGTTTCGACGCCGTCGAGGTCGTATGGCTCCTCGTCTCCCACACCATCGGTACCCAGCATACTGTTGACTCTGTCAGTACCGGGCGCCGTTCCCATCCTCCCCTGAAAGAACGAATGAGCGGCCAAGGCTGACGCATTGTTTCTACCCCGATTCCAATTAGAGCATCCCCGGCACCCCGTTCGACTCGACGCCGTCGGACTTCGATGCGCAGTTCTTCGTCGAGACGATGCTCAACGGCACGCTCGTCCCCGGCGCCGCGCTCCAGGACGGCGAGGTGTTGTCTCCCTACCCCGGCGAGTTCCGCCTCCAGTCCGACTTTGCTCTCTCTCGGTCAGTCGTGCGTTTTAGACAGTCTCTGGTGATGAGCTGACCACTATTCCTTTATCTGATAGTGACTCTCGTACCGCCTGCGAGTGGCAGCTGATGATCTGTACGTCCGCCTCTGTGTCTCTCTCTCATCCCAGTATGATTCAGAACGTCTCACTCACGCGCTGTGCGACCGCAGCGGACCGCACGAACATGATGCAGAAGTTCGAGGGGGCAATGCTCAAAATGTCACTGCTCGGCTTCAACCAGTCCGACCTCACCGACTGCTCCGACGTCATCCCCACCGCGACCGGCACTGTCCAGGACCCGTTCCTCCCCGCGGGCCTCACGGTGGACGACCTCCAGCCGGCGTGCTCGTCGAGCGCGTTCCCCACGGTGAACACTGTTGCTGGTGCGTGTTGCGTTTCGTCGGAGAACGTCTGTTGGGGATGTTGCGTTCTGACTGAATTTGAATTTGAATTTGGGATGTATAGGTGCCGTCACTTCTATCCCTGCTGTGTAAGTTCTTCCTACGCGTTTTGCTGGATTGACTCTGAAATTCAAAGATCGACGTTTAACAGGCCCTTGAACTCCTGAACGGAGGGTGGACTCCAAACACAACCCGCTCACATCTTTACTACTTCTGGGTTGGTTTCTAAGTTTTTGAGATGGATTTCGGGCGATGAGTTGTTCGTATTACGAGTACAGATCTTAATGGATTTTCTTCGATGCCGTCATGGTTCCTGGACGTGGGATGATAGCCATCCTAGAATAAACGTCATCGAAGAGCCTCGGCCGGGCGTCTCGGTTACCGTTTTCAGGGTGTCGCCTTGGCTCCAGTAAACGTGGTTTCGCAATCCCTGGCCTTCGGGATTGCCCAGCAACCACAGGTGCGCTGCGCTTGTAAGCAGCCGTGCTGGCGGCAACCTCTGGATCCACCATTGGCATGGGGCTGGTGTGAGGGCGCATCATGGCCCTCTCAGGCTGCCCCTCTATAGTAGTACCCCTTTTGGTTTGTTTCCTAGGTCCTATCCTCGGAGACGGTAGTCTGCAGTGCAGGTTGGAAGTTGGAAATCGTGGTTTTCGGGTTGGGCAAGCAAGCGCCTGCTTGCCGGCCTTTCCCGACGTGCTACGAATCGATCCAATGCGACATTGTACTTTTTTGTCTTCATCCGTTTGTCTCTGTACCACGACGACCTGTACGGGACGGCCAGAATATACTCCCCTTTGCTTCACTCTGGCGACCTCCTTCTTGTTCCAGCATTACTACTGCGGGTGTGATCGGCCTGTGGTGCCATGCATGGATGTTTCCGGCCTGCGAGCCGCCACGCCATAGCACTGGTGACAGTTTCATTCTCCTCCTGCATCCTGCCGCTTCGAAACCGCACTGGTGGTTCTTTTATTCGGACAATGCATTGCTGTGCGAGGCTGTCGCGCGTGCGTGCTTGGGTTCCGGGAAACTCTCCGCCCGGCGGGTTGCTGCCGAGCCATCTCAAACAAGGCAACGCTCATCTTATCAAGGTTTACATATGCCCGCGGCTTCGAAACCACACAATGGCGTTTTATGGAGGGCTGGACAATGGGGTTTCACAGGTAAGTGGTTCCTGCGGGTGTGCGATGTTTGCTGCATTCTGACAGTATGGATTGTGTAGGTCAAGCTCGACTTGTCAGGGGTGCTTTGATAGTCGCAGTTCATACAAACATATCCATATATCATGCCTACTCGCCGTATTCGGGGATGCGCCACTGTGCCGCCTAATAGCACTGAATGAATGCTTGTGCTTGCAGCTTCCATATTTTTGTGTATTCAGATCCTTCTCGCTTCAGCAGTTCTTCGCGGGTTCCTGCCTCGACCGCCACAGATTCGTTCATATACCTGTAGTTATGGATGGATCATGCAAGGTCACTATGATGTGTTTGTGGATTCGAACTCGGCTGTACAACTTACAAGATCAAGTCTGCGTGGTGCGTTAGGTTCCCAAACTGGTGAGACAAGAAGAGCATCGTCTTGCTCCCCCGCAGCCCTCGCAGCGGGTTGAAGAGATCCATACAGAGCGCAGTAGAACAGTCTGTTAGCAGTGGACTCCAATGATCCCCGTACCAGCTGACTCACCATGTTCAGCCACGGGGTCGAGCGACACGCTAGGCTCATCGAATGACAATAGTCTGACCTTCATATCCTCAGAAACCACCAACTGCATGAACACCCTCGCCCTGATAGCAACACGAGTTCGAAAGGATGTGCAAGTGAAGGAGGCTGAAGCGCTGCTCCCACAGCCATTCTCTGCATCTGGCCACCACTCAGCGCTGATGCCGCTGAGGACTTCATGCCCCTGGCGCTGTGCACCGTGCTGTAGTCGACATTGCGTCCGAAGAGTGTTTTCGTTCCCTCCCTCGGGAAGCCCTGTGTAGTAGTCGCAGACGGGACGATCGAGGTAGGTGTCTAATCCGCCCGGGAGCTTCTCGATGAACGACTCTGCGCCCCCGAGACGTGCTGCGAGCCGTACAAGGTCGTTGTCGCCCGCAGCGGAGGGGTCTCCTATGGCTATGTTGTCTCGGACTGAGATCGAATCTCCGAGGTTCTAACCAGGTTCGGTGAGAGCTGTTGCTGACCCTTACGGTAAGTAACAACCACTATTGTCTTCCCTTGTGAACAGTCTGGAACTCAAACCATCGGCCTCTGTAGTTGCACTTAGGTGTGGCCTCGCCAAGCAAACCGCTCGGATATGTAGAACATTCCTCATCATTGACTGGTCCAACCCTTCGGTTTCATGGCTCGGCCTCGCGGCCCCACCTAGAGCGACAAACGTTTCGGACCGTAAGTACTGGCCTTCGTCCAAAATGAATATCGATCGAGGTACAATGCTTCGTGTCTTTTTGCATCCCAGATTTGAGTTGACTTGCTATTCATCAGGGGTTGTGGTTTCTTGCGGTCCACCACGTTCGTGACCAAGTGCGTTTACGTTTTCAGGTTGTTACCAATGCATCATGTCTCCTCTATAACTCTCCGTGATCATTGCGATGAAGACTCGGACGACTCGGACCCGATCGTATGAATCGAACCCAGAACACTTTCTTCCGCTCGTTTCCTGAGGCGTTAATCAACGCTCTGAGCGCGATAGGCTTACTTTGGCGCGTCCGCAGGTGAGTCCTATCGAAGAGTCCTCTAAACCATTTGTTGCGGCTGTTTACTATCGTTGACCACGGATTTTTAATTATGCTATTACCTGCGGAGAAGCCGTAGCGGAAAAGTACGCCTTTTCTCCGTTAATGTCCGATAGATCACTACTCAGTCGACCGCCTTCACCGCCAACTCAGCAGTCGCCCTCAACACGATCGAGAGCACTGTTGTCACATCGCGCCCAACACACGTGCTCCCCGCCTGGACAGTGACTGGTCTCATGGATCTTCGTAAGTGTGGGTTCACCTATCAATATGGAGCACACATGGCACGGAGACGCACGGTGGCTGCGCCCTTTGCGCTTCGTCTTGTCGCATGTCCTGATCTGTCCCGGTCTGCAGCATCACCAAGAGGCGTGCTTGCCTCGTTTCTTCCCAAGCTCGGGTTCCGATACTAAGATCCGGTCTCCACCGTCGTATGCAATATACGCGGATTACTCTCGCTTGGTACGTCCCGAATCCCCGCGCCCTACGACAAACGAACTCTCATCGTGCTGTGTGTTGTAGGTCCGTCCTCTTGCCAGCATCCATCCATTGCAAAGTTGTAGGACGAATGAACGAAACAGCTTCCGGATCCTATTGACGTCGCGGCACGGTAATGGCCACCACCTGTCTGTAATCTCAACAAGGAACGGTGCTGTCTACCGGGAGTGTGTGTGCCCCGATCGCTCCTGCGTTATCAGCTGACGCCTTCCTGAAAGCTTTTCGAGTCCCTTATGTAACTTCCTGACAACGTTGAGTACATAGTATGGCTTCCTCCGGGGCCTGAACGCTGAAGATTTCCTATTCGAAAAGCTGCAGATCGTGGACCAGACTGTCACCTACGGTCTAGGCGAAGAACCTCGGTGGACAGCTCTGTGGCGTTTCAGAGGCAGGATGTTTCGTCTTCTACCCCAGAAGTGGATGGTCACGTCCCGGGCCAATCGACGGCGCTACGCTCGCAATTCACTCGTGCGCATCCCGCCGAGAGCTGGTACAACCCGAGGTCTTCTTGCTTCGCATACATTGAATTACTTACCTTGTTGGCTCTCTATCGCTTGATGCAGTTTGTCACGTACTCCGGGGAGGATTCGTCGATTCCTGGAGCGATATGCCTCGGTGCCTATGTCGGAATCTCGGCACCATGGTGGTCCCACGATCGCTTGCCACGCAGGCACGCAGTTGCCTTGTGGCCGACATCGGGGAAGCCAGAGTGACTTCCCCGCTGGCCTCGAGGCTCGTGGGCGTGCTGCGTGATAGGCAGCACGCATCTGAGTTTGAGCTTCGCATCGCCCTCCAGCCTGCTTACGACATTCGCTGCTATCTGCAGGCCGCAATCCCCCTTCCCACCGAGGATCCTGCCTTCAAAAATGCCGCCTTCTTGTGCATCTGATGCGATCCATGGTGTACCCGAGGTCGGCGGGAAGGGATAAAGAGAGCCCAGAAAAGGTGCGTGCGTTAGGCTTGCGCCGCGGGCACAAGGGTAACGGGTTACGGGGATCGCGGTAGCGCCGAGAACAAAGGACTGCAGCTGATGGAATAGGTGGCGCGTCCCGAAACCCCGAGCAGCCCCCTCGGTTAGATTGTCCATCATGGGCATGGCTACTCATTAGAACGCCTTCATAAAGGAGCCACGGAGCGAGAGAGGCGAACTGGACCGGAGACAACACAGATATCGCAGGTGCGGGAGCGCAGAGCTCACCGCGATTGGGCAGGGATGCCATTTCGGGCACGAGGAGACAAGGAGGCGAAAGGCAGCGAAGACGCGCGCAGCTGCAGCACCCCCTCCACGATATGTTTTGTGAGCGCGCATGTGGTCTGCTAATGAAAGGAAGCCAGCCGCTCGAGGAGGTACATATTGATCTGCGAGCCCGTTCCCGCAGAACCCACTTCTCGCCACCCGTCTCGTCCCTCGCGAGCCCGAGCACACTCCAACTGCAAGTGCAACTTCAAGCATACGTCGCTGCCGCCCCTCCCTATCGCCGTTCCGTATACCTACCTTCTTTGGTACCGCCCATCACCTTCTCCTGTCACCGCCCAACTTGCCATAGAGATGTTCTACGCGCCCGCACACGAGGGGCTCTATTACCCCCGTCACCACACCCATTCGCCCAAACACACCCGCGAAGAGCTCCTCGCGTCATATCCCTCCTCGTCCTCCTCGAGCGGCTCGCCCCGCGCCCACCACCACGCCTACGCCTCCATGCGCCGCTCGCGGACCGTGGGCGGGTTGCCCTACGCCCCCGATTACGACTACGACCGCGACTGCGACCCGTCCGATGCCGACCCATGCGTGCGCCTGCCACACACGTACGCCTGGGTGCTCGAGCAGCAGATTGCAGACATGGTGCAGCAAAACGAGGAGACGGTGCGGTGGGTGCACGAGCAGCGCGCGCGCGACACGTCCCTCCGCGAGCACGTCGCGCTCCGCCTCCTCGCAGGCCGCCGGAGCAGCCACGCCCCGCTGGATGTGCGCGCGGCTGCCGCCACTGCCGCAGCATGGGTCGAGTCTGCGGAGCGGGAACGACGGCGGAAGCGGTGGGAGCGCGAGGCAGAGTTCACGATTCAGGACGAGCTGCGGCGGCTGCAGACGCATCGGCGGGACGCGGAGCGGCACCGGGCGGCGTACGAGCGGAGAAAGCGCGCCGAGGAGGAGAAGGAGCGGCTGCGGAGGGAGCGCGAGCGCGAACGCGAACGCGAGGCGGGGCGGGTGCGGCGGCACGAGGCGGAGCACGAGGCGGGGCGGCGGTACCAGGCGCGGTGGGGGGAACTCTTGAGCTCCGAGGGGACGCTCGGGTTCCGCGACATCCCATGGCCGATGTTCTCGCAGCCGGGGTCGCTGGACAGCCTGTCGCCCGCGAAGGTCGCAATGTTCGTGCTGTCGCCGCTGCACCCCGGGGAGACGCGGCGGCAGAAGGTGCGGAATGCGCTCAGGCGGTGGCATCCAGATCGGTTTGGACGGCTCGCAGGGAGGATCAAGGAGGCGGAGAAGGAAGCGATTGAGGAGGGTGTGGGCATCGTCGCGCGGTGTCTGAACGACCTGCTCGAGCGCGAGAGTCAGTAGATACCCCCATGCTCGGTGCGTACCTCCTCGGGCCTACGATTCGAAGCATGTCGCTGAACGTGGCCCGTTGCAGTTATGCAAAAACTGCTGTTCGTCGTCCACGGCGGGGACGTGGAAGTATGCATCTGTATGACCTATGAACATGTATGATCAGTACATTCCACTGTAGCTATACTACGACAATCTCATTTGCTGTAGCCTGGAAAGAGAGAACTCTGGATGAGGTAGAGTCTGAGAATCCCAGATCGTCGCTGCACTACATTCACTCTCAGCGCAACTGAGGAAACGTGCCTTTCCTTGTGTTTCCACTGAGCTTCCAGAGATATGAAATGGACCAACTTTAGAGATGCGTTCACAAAGGGAGGAAACAGGCCAGCAAGAGGCGACATTATCCAGAAACAAGAAACATGACGTGTCCTCCTTGTTTCCGATCTCCATTTTATGGACACAACTCATCTGTCTCGGATGCGCTCTGGAAACACCCACCTAGGAAACTTCACATCTCCTAGACAACTAACACCCCAAGGAAGTAGAAGCTTCGAGAAATGTTTCTACGCTGTTTCACGCCTCTCGAAATGCCCACCTGCCGTCCGTGGTACCCGCCATAAGGGGCGGTCAGAGTTGGCGATTCTGCTCATTTCTGGAGTCGATTCTGGGATCCGCTTCTTGCGAGAATCGAGGTCGGATTTATTCGGTAATCGGGCGCTTACCCAGAAACAAGCCAGAAACGCCGTTTCTGCAGAAGCAACTCTGGAGTCGCTTCTGCACCCGGAATCGCCGTTTCTGCCTCCTCGATTCTCTGGCCGCTTCTGGGGACCCCAAACGCTCGTTGACGCGGCCTGTAGCGCCCGCGATTAGTCGAACGCAAAAGCGGGGCGGTCAAGCCTGCGATTCTAGGACGATTCAAGGCCCTCGATTTTCCTCAAAATCTCTCGAGAAACGACCCAGAATCTGCGGGAGAATCACCAACTCTGACCGCCCCTATTGCAGGGGGATCCTCCACGCATGGATGACATCGTAAAGATGAACTGCCATCACTGCAGTACCGTTATCGACGTTGAGCATCAAAATGGCCAAGGACCTTCAGTCTCAACTTAATCAGTAGGAGGAAGAGATATAGTCAGAGAAGATGCACGAACTGGTAGGGGGTCACAATATGGGAACGGTTCGAGAATACGACAGACGCAGGTATTATATATGTCAAAACTTCCGCGGCAGCGTAGCAAGTTACACTGTTCGCGAGTTGCTATGTGTTTCAAAGTCCTGGCCGAAATAAGAGTGAGCTATGTTATGATTCTTCTTTTGAATAAGAGACATACTTCAGAAAGTATCACATAGCCCTGGACTGGAATTGGCTGGCGGTGGATGACGGCAAGTTCGTACGAACAACCGCAGCGCCTCAGAGGATGGGCGCTAGTGGTGTGCTTTCAGGCGCTTATGAATGATCCGTGCGCGTCCGAACCCATCCACTCATCCAGCAACGTCTCAGCTTGTCTCCAGCTCTCGTCCGTCCACTGATGTTCCTTCCTTTGCGAATCATGCGATAACGCATACCTGACTGTCCGCTGCGCCAAGGAAGATATCAACCCATCCGCCAATCACGAACTCGCTTCGTCATTTCGTCGCGAGATGGCGTATTCCTGGCATTCCGAATTCGCATGTCATCAGTTCTCTCCGAATACCTGCACGCTGAATGTTCTCTCGTCGTCCATCTCCGAAGGCAATGTCGGCCTCCATAGAGCGAGCTTCAGCCACAAGCCGGCCTTCTGCCCAATCCTCGCTCTCCTGTAGGCTCTCGTAGGGCGGGCAGTCGAGCGCCCGCCAATGGGACACGGCCACGGTCACTTGATCATGCGTTCTCCGTTCTGTGCCCCCCTGCCTGCCGTCCGCGGGGCAGTCGCTATTCCGAATTCACGGTCCGCGTATAACGGGCGGCGGGAGCGCAGTGAGGCCGGTAAGCTCGTTCTTTGCCCTCTTCCACACACCACGTCCACCTCCACCGCTCTCACGGACTTTGACTTGTCCCGCTGCCTTCGTATACCACCCTTCCGTTTCCTTATACCTTAGATATCATTTAGATGGCATCGGCATCCACGAGGGTTAGTGTCGTCCCTTTGGACGAGAAGGCGGTCGAGAGACAAGTCCAAAATACGCAGTATGCGCTGAAATTTGTCGGCGCTGCCTTCAGCAGTGCGTACATGCTTTTTCCTGTGCAAAATAGGTTTTTTTTTTGGCCTGACCGGACTGTACCCAACAGATATGGCGTCTTCCGCGACTGTCAATCCCACAGACATGTGGGTGAAGACCCGCCGTGGCGAGGTTTACGCCGACCACTGACCCCTTCTCTGCGTACAGCATCAAGGTTCGACAGCAGCTTCGGACGCAGAGTGCGTATTTTTTATAGAATAGTCAAAGTTCTCGCTTCGGTGGTCGCTTCGGGAGACGCTTTGAGGGGAGGTGGAGTGACCATTCTACTGCATTCTGCCAGGATCGAACAGACTTGCCGTTGCTGCTCTGGAGGAGCATCGTCTTCCCCACCGCCGCTTTACTCGGGTCGTGGATGTTTGATAAAGTTTAACTTGGGTATCTGGCTATGTCCCCGTACGGGGGGGATTCTTGGCTTCTGGGGCGCTTAGTCCTTGGATGGGCTCCGGCTTGCCTGCTTGCCCCCACTGACGTTCCCCGCCCCCTCTCCCCGTGGCCCTCGATGTCGACTCTACCATCTATCTTCTGTTTGTTGCAGCAGGAAGTTTGCTGAACAGTGATTGTAGCTCCAGGGGCCCGCGCGAACGCGTTCTGGTCAGTCGGCGTGGAGATGGCCCGGAAGGAAGGCATTCGCAGCCTGGCTGGTGGGATGAGCGCGAGCATGCTTCGCGAAGTCTTCTATTCAGGCTTCCGGATGGGCACGTACGAGTTTTTCAAAGACAAGTTCGTGCCTGCTTCCCATCTCCAGCTTCCTCGCTCACGCGCGACTGACAAACATCTATGCTAGGTTACATGACGCCTCCAACGGTGCGCTGACGCGGGAGGGCCTGCCGCTGAAGATCATGGCCGCGTCGATAGCAGCGACGATAGGCAGCGCTCTCGCGAACCCGGCCGACCTTGTCAAAGGCACGCCCTCTCCCCTTCCCTCTCTGCCCCTTCCATCTTCCGATATCGGGGGCAACTCGGAATAATGACGTTCGCGATGCTTTGTTTCAGTTCGAATGCAGGCCCACTACCCTAACGGCAACCCATATCGGAATTTGCGCCACGCGTTCGCGACCATCTACCAGGACGGCGCGCGGGCCGCGCTCGCAGCGGGCACGTCGTCCGTCGCCGGGGGGCTCCGCTCCCTCTACCGCGGCGTGGGCCCGACGACGATACGCGGGATCGTGCTCTCGGGCACGCAGATCTGCTCGTACGACCAGATCAAGCAGACGCTGAAGAAGCGGGGCGTCATGCAGGAGGGCGTCCCGCTGCACTTTGTGGCGAGCACGTTTGCCGGGTATGTCCTTTCGTGCGATGGGCGTATGCGAGCGGGGGACGTGCGCTGATGGGGCGTGGTGCAGGTTCTTCTGTTCGGTCACCTCGAATCCAGTCGGTGAGCGTGTATTCGTCGAAGGCACGGCGGAGGACGTTGACTGACATCATGCTAGATGTCGTCAAGGTGCGCCTGATGAACGACAAGCACCACCAGTTCAAGGGTGCGTTCGACTGCGTGCGGCAAATAATGGTCAAAGAAGGGCCCTTCGGCTTCTTCAAGGGCTTCGGGATGTGCTGGGCGAGAGTATGTTATTGCCTCCCTACTCCTCCGCCACCGCTAACCCTCGCCCTCTCTCTGATCTCGTTTAGCTCGGGACGCACACCATCTTCACGTTCCTCATCTATGAGCGAGTGAGATACCTGTTCGGCATAGAGGCGATGTAAGGCCTCGCGCCTTTAGACGTTCGATTCGCTAGACCCTAGAGTTCAGTTCAAGACACTCACGATCACAATCATCCTGCTTGTATTTTGACTCCGATGGCCGGACTTGGTGGGCGCGGAGCATCCACAGGCGCACATATGTGGTCGATGTTTCAATTGGATCTTCGCCAACGTAGGTGCGCAGCTTTATCCATGATCCATGCTAGATGGCGGCATCGCGCACCGCTTGAACCCATTGGCGGTTGCCGGGGCGAGCCTCGGGCTCGGACCTGAAGGGCAACTTTGGGGAGGGGGGGAGGGGGGAAAGAGGACACGGTCTCTGTCTCTCTCGAGGCCGTGAAGACGCTGGAAGAGAATATGTGTGCGATGGAACGCTGCGTGATGGAGAGGACAAATGTCAACCTGGACTCGGAGGTGTGCGTCGGCCGCGGCACGAGAGACTGGACGGCTGGAGGGGAGGGATGAGCGACCTGCGGGATCGAACATGCAAGAAATACCGCCCGGTCGTTATCCCTCAGGCGCTATCCCAAGGAGAGGGAGTGTGTCGTAGAGGTGCAGCTGGGATGCCGCGAGGGTATGCGGCGCTGTGCGCAACAGGAGGCTGAGTGGAAAGAAGCTCAAGGCTCGATTTTGCGGCGGCGGTGCGTGAGAAAGCGACAGAAGGAAGTCTCGTAGAGGTTGATGTAATCGTAATTATATCATGAAGTCACGTGTCGAGTCCCACTGGCGCGGGAGGGCCAGTCGACCATCGAGGACGATGTTCGTTCCAAATCTTTGCTCATTTTCTTCGGCGATGATCAAGTAGTCTGTGTGTAGAGTCGTTTCTTGGAAGTATACCTCGGGATGGCTTTGAGTGAGAATAGATAGCAATTGGTACTACTACGGTGCCTACTGGACACCGTGACATCATCATGGCGACCCGGCGTGGGTGACAATGCCATATGCTGTGAGTGGTCAAAAGAGATATGAATCTGTTAGTAAGCCTTTCAGATCGCGCTTTTGTACTCCATTTTCCATTGACAGTACGTTAACAGCCTGAGCGACCTTGACGTCTGCTGCTCGAGCTCGGTCCTTGGCGGCAAACGGTAGTCATCATGAATGCGTAAACTACGTCGCCCGCAGCCAAACAGTAAGTACAGCTGTAAGGAAAAAAATTATTGATATATTTAGAACGTTGCAGCAGCGCTGTTAGGATGGCTAACGAGCTCCTGGGGGACGGGTATGTCGTGAGCGGCAAGTAAGTACGTATACTGAGATACTGTGGCAGTACGCTATCGCTGTACAGCGTTCACGCTCAGGCCAGTCTATTCCCCTCGGTCCCCACCGGCTTCGCCAAGGACATTGACTCGGAGGCAAGAATTGGTGTGGGTCCGGAAGTTGTTGAGCTCACTGTACTCGCTCCTATGCATCGCTTTGTTTCCGCCTTTGGTGACGAGAACTGGGACTAAGGGCGCCGCCCCTGACAGGATCGCCTCCTTTGAAAGAAGCCTCGGTCCGATCCGCTGCATCGGTTTGAACCCGCATATATGGAGCTCAGCGACTTTGAGCTGCCTCTCAACATCCCGCCCTCTCCCTTGTTCCCTCGTCCCCTCTTACCCCCACATTTTACTTGCTCAGCGTGCCTCCCCACGAAGCCATGTCGGCCATCCTCGTCTTCTTATCTGGGGTCATTCTCGTGGCTCTCATCAAGCTATGGCAGACCCAAGCACCCCGCTATCTCTCCCCTCTGCGGCACCTTCGTGGGCCTCGTATCCAAAACCTCCTATTTGGCAACTTCACCCAACTAGCCGCCCCCTACCAGGCCTTCGCCCGAGAGTGGGTCAACCAGTATGGTCCCAATTTCCAGGTTCACGGCTTCTTGAACGTATGTCACATTTCAGGGTCGTTCTATGAACCGTTTGTACTGAGGTCTCCTCTTCGGACAGGTCCCTTCTCTGTACACCATTGACTCGAAGGCAATCCACCATATTCTGACGCATACAGCCGACTATCGCAAGCCCCGCGATTCTCTCCGAGTCCTCACTCGCCTGTCTGGTCCTGGTGTGTACATGACTGTCATATGCCGCCAAGGCATTCTTGGTGTATGCGGTGCTTAAGACATTGTTCTCAGGAGGACTACTCGTTACCGAAGGCGATCAACATCGGAACCAGGTCAGTGGCGTTCTACACGAGTCTCGATCACACTGTGTTAACGTGGAATCACTACAGCGACGGACCATGGTACGTCATCGACTACAGGCACTACGTTCGACTGCATCCTGACGGACGATGGTAGAACCCCGCCTTTGGGCCCGTACAGATTCGGGAGCTCACGGGTGTCTTTCTCGAGAAGTCCTTGAATGTATGCGTTCCCAGCGAAGTTTTCCTCGAGGTTGAGCTGACCCTCGTACCACCATCTCTTTACACGTAGCTCCGCGACTACTGGATGAGCGAAATGTCCAGAACCGGTTCTAAGGCGCTGCACGCTAACATCGCCGACGGTATCAGCAAGATGACTTTGGACGTCATCGGCCTTGCGGGCGAGTTTATGCCACTGCCCTGGCTTGCTACGTGATCTGACGGAGGGTCGCGTGGCAGGCTTCAACCATGATTTCGACACGCTGCGAACGGATGAGCCGAACGAAGTCAACATGGCTTTCCAGGCGCTCTTCACCAGATCTCCGCCCCGTGGGGCGTTGTTGATGCTCGGACGGTTCCTTCCCATGTTCGCCAAGTTCGTGGTGTGTACGATTCCCCTCGAATTTTCTTATGTCATTTTTTTTTCGCTGAATATCCTGGCTCTTCATCATCTATGATAGCCCAATAGACAAACTCGGACCGCGGCGAAGTCGTTGGCGATCATGCGGCGGTTCGGCATGCAGATAATCGAGGAGAAGAAGGCACAGATCATGAGCGAGAACGCCGGTGCCGTTGAGAAGAAGGACTTCGAGGGCCGCGATATCCTCTCCCTCCTCATCAGGGCCAACATGGCGTCGGACGTACCGGACAATCAGCGTTTGACGGACGAAGAAGTCCTCGCTCGTACGTTCCCTTCGAGTGCTGCTCTCCTTCAAGGCGTCTGCTGATCATCCTGTCCATGTTTCAAATCCACGCTCACCAGAGGTCCCGACGTTCCTCGCCGCCGGCCACGAAACCACCGCAACAGCGACGGGCTGGCTCCTGTACGAGCTCTCGAAGAACCCGCACACGCAGCTGGCGCTGCGCGCGGAGCTCGCCGCCGTCGAGTCCGACACCCCGACGATGGAAGAGCTCAACGAGCTGCCGTACCTGGACAAGGTCGTCCGCGAGACCCTGCGCCTGCACCCCCCGGTGATCATGGTCCAGCGCGAGGCCCAGCGCGACGACGTGATCCCCGTCAGCGAGCCGTTCGTCGACGCGCGCGGCAGGCTGCAGCACGGCGTCGAGGTGCGGCGCGGGAATCGCGTCCTGATCGGCATCGCGGCGCTGCAGACCGCTAAGGCGGTTTGGGGCGCGGACGCGCTCGAGTTCAAGTACGTCTTTTTTCTTTTTTTTGAAGCTCTGCGTACATTCCGCTGACGTCCCAACCTCGCTGCACGCGCACTTGAATGTCAGGCCAGACCGCTGGGACAACCCCCCGGAGGCGATCGCGGGCACGCCCGGCGTGTGGGGCCACCTGCTCGCGTTCTCGGGCGGTGTGCGCGCGTGCATCGGCTACCGGTTCTCGCTCATCGAGTGCGTGTTGCCGTTTTTTTTTCCTCCAGATCATCCGGAGCAGAGACGTTCTCGTACTGACGTAATGGCTGCGGCACACGCAGGTTGAAGGCGCTCATCTTCACGCTCATCCGCGCGTTCGAGTTCGAGCTCGCGGTGCCGCCGGAGGACGTCCAGGCGGTCGGAGTGTTCATCCAGCGCGTCGGGGTGCGGGGGGACCAGACGCCCAGCTTGCCGTTCGTCGTCCGGCCTGCCAAGCGCGTGTGAGCGCTGAGCGGCGGTTGGAGGCGTGGAGCGACGAGTTAAGTACAGCCTATCGTACATGTACTGCTGGACATTGCTATACTACTGTTGGAATGGACATATGCGGTCTCGTAATTTACCTTTCGGGGACCCTGGGTACCGGGATTCCCCGCATACACCCTTTGCCGGTAGATACTGTCAGTGGTCTTCAGGCTCCCCCACCACCACTGGCATACCTGCCACGGGTCATTTGTGCAACTCTCGAGCGCTGAGCCATGAGATGCATCTGAAACATCGGGCGGGGCCGTCTCAATCGTGGGGATTACTGTAAAGGTTCACTTTCACCTTCGGTACACGCTTCGCAGCGCATCTGCGCCCCAACCGTGCCTACGAACCAAGTCTCGCCGTCACTGAACGATGTATTCCTAGTCCTAAGTAGTCCTGATACGGCGGAGGGAACATGCTCTTCTCGCTCTCTGCGCCCGAGACCGAGATCGACAGCGCGTCTCCGTTCGAGCAGTGCCCACCCGCGACGGACACGCCGCCGTCCGTCGCCCGCTGTCCTCGCTGGCACGGCACCTGGTGCATGCAGACGCAGTCGCACAAGCGGACAGCTCCTCTGTCTCCCTCTCCGGTGGGCGCGACAGGAGTGCCCGTGCCCCTCTCTCCGAGTCGTGAGTACTAGAGTTCCCGCCTCCGGATCCGCCGTGCACCTTAAGTCTGCCCGTAGAAAGCTCGTTCACCGCGTCTTCTTCTTTTTTGTAGTACAAATCACGATGCCTACCCTCGGCTCGGACCCAGAAGCCAGCGACGGCGCCGTGACGTGTTGTGTTTGTGCCCCACGACGCACGCCCCACATCCAGGCCCTGCGCCGGATTCGGTACCGGTGCTGAAGGTCGAGGAGGGCGGGCGCGAGAAGGGCGCCGGCCGTGCCTGTCGCGACGATGAGCCCGACCAGCGCGCTGCGTGGGGTATTCGGTGCGGTGTCGGACTCGACGTCGCGAGCCTTGAGGCACTGGTGTGGACATATTTCGGGAGGACGGTGTGCCAGCGGGTGTGTTCGTGGAGGACGACTCGGATGTGGTGGATGAAGAGAATGGGAGGGTATGCACTGGTGCAGGGGGTCTGAGGGGGACGAGGACAACTCGGGCGACGTTGGGCTGGGAGGGTCACCGGGTTGTGATGTGCCAGGTCCCGAGGGTGTGGATAGCGAGTCCGAACTTGTTTCTTCCTTTGTACTGGAACTAGTGGTCGTCAAAGAAGAAGATCGTACTGTGTTTGTAGCAGAGGAAGACTGCGTGCGGCCGGTGGTGGTCGTGGCCAGGGAAGAGGTACTAGTGTTCGCACTGGCGATTTCGAACTCGACGTAGTCCAGCCAAAGAAACGAGAGTACTCTCCCTCAGGAAGCGTGCCAGAGGCGTAGAGCTGGACTCTGGAGGGAGCCGTAACACCCGACTGAGTCACGACGAACTCCTTCGACGGACCACCGTCGACGGAGTACGTCGAGCGGACCGTTTCGGACGTTTCGTTAAGCCACAGCGATCCGAAAACAGCCACTGACGTCCCTGCAATCCAACGCGCGCAGGACGAGCGTCGGACGTTGGACAATGGATGGAGTACCCATTGCAAGTGGATCACAAGTGTGTAGACGTCTCTAACTCACCTATGAAGGTGAACGTCGCCGTTGCCCCGGACTGGTTTCCTAAGCCCCGAGTTCTGATAGTTCTTGAATATGTCCCACGGACCGCCAACCCAATGCCAATGAAGATCAGACCTTTGGTCCTGATCATCAATATAGACGAGGCACGAGACGATTGTGGACGAGAGCAAACCGAGGCAGATCGGAGCCCTGAGGAGGCGCACGGTGGTGCTCGAGGGAGGGGGGCGGCCGCGGAATGGGAGCCACATGGAATTAGTTTTGTACCGTTCCAGGCACGGGGTCAAGTTGACCGCAGACGACGAGCAAAGCGTGTCGCGTACCATATATTACTTACGAGGACCCCCACTCAGGCTGCATCTGCACTATCAGGAACAAGATGGCGAGAACCACTTGAAGGCGGACTTGTGCTGCACTAAAAGGACATTGGAGAAGCAACTTTCGGTGAACCGTCATTTTTGAATAGTTTGGCCATCGGCCGTTGGCAGATGAGCATCTCGACCTGCCCGGTCGGACGCCGGTGTGAACCCCGTATGCGATGAACCCGAAGCTGAACCCATTGAACAGCGAATGCATAAGGCCACTTCACGACTGCACCTGATGCGGTGAGCTCATACGACAAGGGTCTTACCGCAAGGGGCACGTACGACTCCGAAGAGTTGGGCGGGGATGTGCTAGGCGTCATTCTCAATCTTCCCGATAACTTGAAACCATCTCGACAGATCTAAGAAGCCGCGTCGAAGCCTGAGAGCGGCTCCTGCTGAACGCTTATCGTCCTTTCTGCGGTCGTGCGTAGCATTGTGTGGCCCGACTTGAGAGAGGTAGAGAAGACGGGTGGGTACGAGACCAACTTACTGTAGCCGAGCCTGAGCTTCCAAGTTGAGCTGGACAAGACGACTTCGGGCGCTTGAATTGCCAAAAGCAGCTATGAGTGATGTCATGGTCCGTCTAGCAATTATTATGTAGGGTAAGTTTCCCTCGCTTTCTGGGTCTCTGAGACTTGGTCGCGAGAAACAAATGTCCAAATTCTCATGTTTGAGCTGCGGGACCTCGCACCGGAATTGATGTTATCGCACTGTCCGCAGCTCAAAAAAGCTATCAACGTCAAGGAACCGGACTCGCAGTGCATCCGTATTGCTTCCAAACCATGGCAGCGTCCACATTTCGCAACCACAGCGAAATAAACATAGAAAATCGATGGTCGTTATGTAACAGGAACGTTGCAAGGAAGCTCGCGAAATCGAGACCCACATCAAACGTTGACAATAGAGGGCTCAGCACCAACGATCGAAGGACGCTGCGCCAAGCGGAGTAAGGCAGTTAAGTCCGCTTGTAGGGGCGAATGAGGAGAGGCAATGCCGCCACCTCCTGGCCGCGCACGCCTGCGCGCTGGATGAACCCGCCGATAGCCTGGATGTCCTCGGGCGGCACGGTGAGCTCGAACGCGAACGCGCGGATGAGGGCGAAGATCAGCGCCTTGAGCCTAGCCAAGTTCAACCAGTAAACACGTCAGGACACGTTCCTCCCAGGAGCAATAAATGAAGACGGCGAGAAAAGCACGTACTCGACAAGGGAGAAACGGTACCCGATGCACGCGCGCGTGCCGCCGAGGAACGTGAGCAGGTGGCCCCAGACCCCTGGGGTGTTCGAGATCACCTCTGGGGGGTCGTCCCATCGGTTGGGCCTACAAACAAATAGACATCACGATTGTGAAATTGAGCGTCGAACGCTTGAAGAGACGAGAATGGAACGGAAGTGCGCCGCCACATACTTGAACTCGAGGGCATCCGCGCCCCAGATCGCCTTGGCCGTCTGCAGCGCCGCGATGCCGATCAGGATCTGGTTCCCCTGCCTGACCTCGATCCCGAGCTGGAGCTCGCCCCGGGCGTCGACGAACGGTTCACTGACCGGGATCACGTCGTCGTGCTGCGCCTCGCGGTTCACCATCGTCACTGGGGGATGGAGACGCAGGGTCTCGCGGACGACCTTGTCGAGGTAGGGCAGCTCGTTGAGCTCCTCCATCGACGGGGTGTCGGACTCAACGGAGAGCAGCTCCTCACGCAATTTCTGTTGGAACTCGGGGTGCTTCGAGAGCTCGCACAGGAGCCAGCCCGTCGCTGTCGCGGTGGTTTCGTGACCGGCAGCGAGGAACGTCGGGACCTCTGAAACAAGGCCAAGCATGAGCGAAGTTCAGGATGCTTGCTGTTCAGGAATACGAATACGCACGAGCGAGGACGTCCTCGTCCGTCAAACGCTGGTTCTCCGGGATATCAGATGCCATGTTCGACTTGATCAGGAGCGACAGAATATCGCGGCCCTGGACGTCCTTCTTCTCGACGGAACCTGACGTTTTCTCGGCCATGAGTTGTTGTTTCTTCTCTTGGATGAGCTGCATGCCGAATCGCCTCATGACGACAAGGGCTTCCGCGGCCTTATTGGTACGCTCGGTCGGCTGGTGTACGGAAGATGAGATATTACAATCACGTCGTAAAATGTGACCGAGTGGGGGTTACTACGCACGAAGAGCGTGAAGAGGATGGGGAAGACCCTCCCGAGCAGGGCCAATGTATTCCGTGGGAGAGGAGTCTGGAAGAGCGCCTGGAAAGCCTTGTTGACCTCGTTTGTGGGTTTGTCCGTGCGAAGAGTCTCGAAATCGTAGTTGAAACCTTCCGCGGGACATCCGGTCAGATAGACGGCGGGAACCGTGGAGACGACGGGGCTCGCCTGCGACGCCGATGACGTCCAATGTCATCTTGCTAATTCCGTCCCCAACGGGCGAGCGGATATAACCGTCTTCGGACACTTGGCTCATCCAGTAGTCCCGGAGCTGCGGCGAGGACGATCATTGCAGTGTCTGGGACAGGGTTGCGCGGAGAATACGTACCGCCAGAGACTTCTCGTGGAAGACTCCCACAAGCTCGCGGATCTGCATCGGTCCGAAGGCAGGGTTCTGTCGCCCGTCGGATGTCAGACCTTCATCGTGGATCTCCAAGGAGGAGAGAAATATACCATTACTCGACGCTGTAGCACAAGAGGTACAGGTCAGACCCGTAGTCTACGCCGTCACACCATCCCACTGACCTGATTCCGGTGATGTTCACCTTCCGTGACGAGAACACCCGCTGTATAATGGGAGCGTGTAAGTCCAGAGGCATCCACGGTACGGTTCAAGGTGTTCACCTGGGCCAGTGATGCGACCCAGAATCCGGCGGGCATCCGGAGGCTTGCAATAATCTGTGGAATGTGTGAGAATATGGTGGATTGCTTTCATGTCGGTGGTGAGCAAAGAGGGCGCCTGCATGACGAGGGAAGATCACTTAAGACACACGATGGAGGAGAACACGGGTGAGTTGAACCTACGTTGAAAAATCCACGAAGCTTTAAATTCGGGCCATACGTGTTCACCCATTCGCGGGGGAGGGCTTGATGTGGGGCACCAAGCTGTGTGAGATGGCCAAACAGGAGACTCGGGGAACGAGGCCCGCGGAGGTGGCGGAGGGGTGACAGGTATCGAGGGGATCGGGTCCGCCATAAGGTAATAAGAGCAACCAGGAGGATGCCGGCTACGAGGGCGAGGATAGCTGACATGCCGCTGAAGTGGCACTGGCAGAGCTCGAAAGAGGCGAAGTTGGCAAAGGAGAGTGGGAATGACGGCGATAGGGAGGGATGTTGCGAGCCAACCCTTGTTTGACGGTCTGTATATATGGGCCGATACGACCCGGGACTCAACAACCACGGGAACTCTGGTACGATGTGTAGTCCAAAAGGGAACAAAACCCTCGGACCGACGAGTTCGAGCGTCAGCAGTTACTTATAAGTTAGGTTTGATAAGTACGCTGCGGACCGGGTGATTAATGCTCGAACAGAATACTGATTGTGGGGTGGAAGGACTAGGCTTAAGCCCATCTCGCACAAAACTTGAAAAAAAACACAACGCACAAACCTAGGAGATGACTCCGATGAGTGATACCTTCCGGACCCGACCATAGACATTCCAATTCCACGCACCTGGACTTGGACACTCTGAGCGACTCAGCCAAGGCCTGGGGAACAATTTACACAGTCTCCAAGTCGTGCTACACCGTGGCAATGCGGTAAGTACTGCGTGTCAGGATTGGTGGACCCTTCGCATCTGTGCCCCTGCCTCGGTGTTTCGGCATGAACGCTCTCACGCCTTACGAGCAAATGGTGACAACTCACTGGCAGCGAAAAGCTTCCAGCCAGCCATAAGAACTTGAGAAGCAGGTAAACCATGTGGTCATCGCCAAATATTGTGGCTTCACTGACCTGAGGCTACGACTTTACGTGCTGCGAGGTCGGCAAAGTTGATCAAATGTAAACATATCATTGTGAAAGATGGACTAATTTTCCCAAAAGCTCAAGCGTTTCAAGAGAAACATGAGATCCGTAGATGCACATGAGATTGGGTTGTCAAAGAAGCTATATTGCAGTGAAACTCGGTTTGCAGATGGAGACTCGACGTTGTGGAAGGAGTTCAAGTTAACTCGCGCCAGTTGAGCGCCCCGCCAGCCGTACAAGCGCGGGTCCGAAGTGGTTCCGCTCCGGTGCGGCTCCGGCGCCCATCCCGACGTCCCTGTTCGACTCGAACCTCCATGTAAGCTCAACATCGCTCTCCATCCATCCTACTGCTTGTATATCATACGCGTTTGCGCCTCGCTGTGGTCCATAAGGACGTCATCTTAGTCCGACAAAATGGACGCCACTACGAACGAGGCCACCCCACCTAAGGTGGATGAAGAACAGGTCCGCCGCGCGAAGCGGGTTGCTCTCAAGGAGCTCAATATCAGCCGGGCGGGACAGGGTGCGTCGCGTAACCCTCGATCTCGATGCATATACTGACTTTATCTGGACGGTATGGTAGAGATGGGGAAGGCGCTGGATTCTTCGCTCAAGAGGCACACCGCCCTGATCAAGCGCATGCGGCAATCCGTGGGTCTCGAAAACCGCGATCAAATCCTCAAGGACGTCGAATTGCTCTCGCTGGAGAAGTATGTGGACGAGATTGTGGGGGCAGTTGCGGAGGGTATCCTGCGGTGCAAGACCGAGAAGGACATTTGGAATGCCGTCGAGGTGCGTGCCCAATTTCGTCAGAAACCGCTCTCTCCTGTACTGACCTCATGTATGCGCGCATATAAACAGATAATATCTGCCTTGCACCGTCGGTTCCCCAAGACTTTCACTCCAGGAATCGTCTCCTCCCTTACCGCAGCCATTGCGCCGCCTTCGCGGGCTACCCTTGCCGCACTGGCACCGGAGCAACGTGAGAAGGACGATTCTGCTCGCGTCGCACGCCAACGTCCCGTCCTGCGAGTTTGTGCAGAGCTTGCATTGGTCGGCATCATTCGGGATGGGCCAGAAAGAAGCGGCGGGGAGTGGATCATGAGGGCAGTTCGGGACTTGGTACGCCAATCGCTTCAGGCGTCTGTTTTTTCGCCCCTTTGACTGTCCTTCTAGCTATCCAACGACCCTTCGTTATCGTCCTTGCCCCTTCTTCTTGTTTTCCTCAAATCCTATTCCCGCCCATACCTTGGCATTGTGCCCCCACAATCCGCCAAGCAGATCTCCGCGTCCTCCGAACCGGGAACGCTCTCAGGAGCTGTGAGCGACGAAGCAGCCCAGACAAATGGTTCGGCACAGGTGTCTGTCAACGAGGGTGAAGAGCTGGTAGAGAAGGAAATCCGGGATAGGTTCAAGAAGATGTGCGAGGGCTACTTCGACAATGTATCGAAGAAGCTCGTCATTGAGCATAATGTGAGCAGCCGTCTCATCGTCGATAGCTTCTTGTCCTCATTCTCGCTATAGCGACTGCAAGAGCAAGACAGGAAAAACCATGAAGCATACATTCGCTCGGGCGAAATCTTCGAGGATCGCCAACAGGCCTACGAAAAGATGACCAAGAGTTACGAGAAGCTACTTGCGAGCTGTCAGAGGTGCGTTTACGCTGGTATTAGTCGCTATGAGTGTCGAGCTTACACTTGCCCGTCCAGTCTTTCTGAACAATTGTACCTCCCCATGCCGACCCTCAAGACCGCGTCACAGAAGGCGGAGTCGATCCAGATCGGCATGAACACTGGATCCAACATTCTCGGCGGAGACTCTGAGGAGTTTGGTGGCGGAGGTAAGTGGGAAGACGAAGAGGAGCGTCGCTTCTTCGAAGAGATCCCGGATCTCAAGGATTACGTTCCAAGGAGCGTCCTTGGGCTGGAGGGAGATGCAGACGAAGATAGGGAGGATGGCCAAGAGAAGGAACGGAAGGAGAAAGAGCGCGTGGAGGAAGAGGTTCGGAAGCTTGAAGAGGAGCTTGCGGAGATGAAGGTGGACGAGGATGGCAAGGCGTTGCCTAACGGGAAGACTAACGGAGAGGTGGCGGATGACAACGTGGACGAGTTGGTGTTCTCGAGGTTTTGTGCGCTTACGTCTACGGTACTGATCGTCATTGAAGCGTTCCTACTCCGACTCCCGGGACGCCAAAGGAATCCCCGACTACCACTCCCCAGTTGGCCCTGCAAGGCCCGTCGCAGCTTCTTACGGCCTTGCTCGCAAGACTGCCAGATGCTACGAATCGGTCGCTCATCGATCAGGCTGCGGTAGACTTTGCGTTCCTGAACTCGAAGGCAGCAAGGAAGAGGCTTGTGAAATTCATGGGCCAAGTGCCAAAGAACCGCTCGGATCTATTGCCTCATTACGCTCGGCTCGTTGCTATCTTGAACAGATACATGCCCGATGTAGGGACCGAGATTGTTGCTGCGGTACGTATCTATCCTATTGTCAGAGGCCCCCAGCTGATCCCCAGTCACCTCAGTTGGACGACGAGTTCCGGTATCTACAGCGGAAGAAGAACGTGGTTAAGGAGCTCGCGGAAACCCGCATGCGCAATATCACGTTCCTCTGCAATCTCACGAAGTTCCTCGTCGTGCCTCCGCATGTCATCCTGCATACGTTTAAGGTGTGCTTGGATGACTTCTCCGGGACGAACGTCGAGAATCTCGCAATGCTACTCGAGGGCTGCGGACGCTTCTTGCTGCGGAGCGAGGATACCAGGGCGCCATTCGGCAAGATGATCGAGCTCATGCGCAGGAAGCAGAGCATGCAGCACTTCGACCAGCGTCAGCTGCTCTTGCTCGAGAACGCCTACTATCAATGCAACCCGCCCGAGCGCGCCGCCCGCCAGTTGAAGGAGCGCACTCCGATGGAGCTCTTCATCCGCCATCTCATCTACGACGTCTTGGCGAAGAAGACCATCGACAAGGTGCTCAAGCTCCTCCGCAAGCTTGATTGGGCCGATACCGTTGTTCAACGCACGCTGCACAAGGTGTTCACAAAGCCGTGGAAGCTGAAGTATAGCCACATCCCGCTGCTCGCGATGCTCACGTACGACTTGCAACGATACCACCCCGCGTTCTCCTTCGGGGTCGTGGATCAAGTCATGGAGGATATCAGGCGTGGCATGGAGTCGAACCTTTACAGCATGAACCAGAGGCGGATCGCGTCCATCAAGTTCCTCGGGGAGCTCTACATCTATCGACTTATCTCCAGCGGCATTATTTTTGACACCTTATGGACGTTAGTCACCTTCGGGCATCGTAAGTCCAAGTTCTCTGCTATCTTTGAAATAATATTGGATGACTTTATTGACTGCACTGCCACAGCCGAAGGACGGCCCCTGCCCGGGCAGCCTTGCCCGCTCGACATGCCCGACGACTTCTTTAGGGTGCGGCTCGTTTGCGTCTTGCTCGATACGTGCGGGATGTGCTTTGATCGCGGGTCGCAGCAGAAGAAGCTCGACAACTTCCTCACGTTCTTCCAGCTGTACGTGCACTGCAAGAACGCGGTGCCGATGGACGTCGAGTTCATGCTGAACGACTCGCTCGAGGCCGTCCGGCCGAAGCTTGTGCAGTTCAAGAGCTTCGAGGAGGCGGCCGTCGCCGTCGACGAGATGTACAACGTCGTGTTCCAGAACGCTGGCAGTAAGTGTGGTTTTCAGACGGTGGCATCGAGGCTTGCACGCTCAACCGAGAGGATCTGCAGTTGCTACAGGGGACCTTGGCGACGCTGACGGTGATAGTGGCGAAGAGAGTGGCGGCGAAGATGATGACGAAGAGAAGGAGCGGAGAGAGGAGGACGAGGAGGACGATGATCAGCTGCAGCCCGATTCCCCAGTACGCATATACCGAACTTGGTTCACTTTCGTATTTGTGGCTGACGTGCGGTTTCAGATCGACGAACGCGCGCCTTCCCCCGAGGCAGTTCTTTTGAAGTCATCGTCCACACTCGAGCACTTGGGACCCACTGAGGAAGACGACGCCGAATTTGCGAAGGAGCTTGCTAAATTGGTTACGGATACGTCCGCAGAGTCCCGGAAGGTCGACAAGAAGACTGCTTTGGCTCTCTGGGACACTGCACTGCCGCCGCCGGTCGTGCGAAAGAAGCGCAACGAGGACGTCGACTACGATGATGCCGGCCCCGAGACTGCAGAGGATTCTGGTGTCATGAACTTCACGCTTTTCACGAAGCGTGGTAACAAGCAACAGGTGAGTTTTGCTTGACCACGTTACCTTGCTTTGAACCGCCGCTGAGCTTGAGAATCAGACTCGGCAGATCGCCATACCCGCGGAGTCTGCACTGGCCATTCAAACACGGACTGCGCAGATGCAAGACAAGGTTGAGCAACAGCATCTCAAGAGACTTGTACTCAACTACGAACAGCGCGAGGAGGCCGAAGAGCTCAAGGGTGAGTTCTGTGACCGTTCTGTGACATTCTGTAAGCTGATATCGATATCCTCCGCAACACAAGCCCTGGAAGCCCGCAGCCGACAGGGTCCGATCAAGATACGCCTTGCAGGCTAGCACACGCGCCAGCGACACGCTTGCACCCAGTCACCTCAGAAGACCGATCTTCTGGCTTGTGCTCGTCCTCCGCCCGGCTCGGTGGGCACCACCGCTCCGCTCCCCCCCACCCCCCGACAGCCTAGTGTGTGCCACCGACGGTCGGATGTCCGATTGACTGCTGACTGAGATGGCGCCCTTCTCTCTCGCTCGGCATGATCATGATACAGTGTTTGGCAGGTCGGGATGCGCACGCGTCCGGTAGTACCAGTACTGACCGTGGTACCTGCGACGCGGGGCGTGTCCCTTGAGCCACTGACATTGGCATTGGCATCGGCATAGTGCAGTCGCGACCAAGCTGCGGCTGTGCTTCTGCTCTTGCTCTGGTCCAGTGTATGCATACAGTATGGTTATTCGTATGAGTCGTCGGCTCGTGTCAGCTCGGGAACTCCGTGTCCTGTGTACAGTAGCTCCGTCCTATGTTTTTACACTGCTTTCATGCTTTTGAATGCAATCCATATTTTATTTTCTTGATGCCCACAGTGTTGTCCGTGTGGTGGTTGGATGAGGAGAGCAGTTTACTCGGCGTGGTAACGCGACGCGCGCCTATCGGCTCAATCCGTGTTTGTCTCTTGCTCCCATCTATTTTATGTGCCTCCCGTCTCCTTGACCTGCCTATGGACGGCTCCGATGACTATTTCGACGACGACATCCTTTTCGACGAGCAAACTTTAGCATCTATCGAGCAGCAAGAACGACGGTGGCAGGTCGCGCAAGGCAACCCCCGGCAAGCACAACCAGTTGCACAGGCAGGTCAACGACGGACGATACCCCATGAGGGCCCACTCCCAGATCCCAAAAGGCAGAAAACGGCACATGACTCCACAGACAATGCAGTCGCCGTGTTTGTTCAATCGAAGACTGGGGAGGACTACGACGAGGACCTGCCCGACATCTCCATCATCGGCGACGGCACGTACAACTTCCCTGCAGCACAGCGCGCGTCCGTGAATGCGTTGGCCGCGCAGATACGGGACGAGTCGCAGCAGCTCAACGGTGCGCGTGCTCCTACCCGACCGCCTCTCCCCCGCGTTCCTACTGCTGCTGCGGCTCCCGCCAACGCGCCCCGCCAGAACGCTCCGCCATCGCGTCCTGCGACAAACGTGTTCAACCACCGTCCCTCTCACGCTCCCGTAGCTTCGAGTTCGAGGCATTCTGCAGCAGCCAACGCGCCCGCGCGCCCTCCTCAAGGGCGAAGCAAACCAGCTCGTGGCTCTGCGCTTGCTGAAATCGAAGCTGCACTTGCAGAGTACGCCTCCCAAGCTCCTCCTCCTGCCTCTACTCCTGTGCAGAACGGCCATCCTTCTCGAGCCTCCCCTGCCCCTGGCCTAGCTCGAACACCCTCGTTCGGCCCACAACCTCCCAGACATCAACCTGTGCCTTCGTCTTCAGCTCGAGGTGGCCATCCTCAACAGGCCCCACGAGCGAACGCTCCGCACGCTCAGCGGCCCGCCTCTCGTGCCTCCGGTGGCTCTGCTTCGGTGTCTCCTGTGGAAAGACGACAGAGCTCTGGCCCTGGTCCAGCCCCACGGCAAAGGACGGCCTCGCCATCAATTCGTCCTCAGCAGCCCTCTCAGCAGCAGTACAACGCACCTCAACCGCCTCAGCAATACCAAGCGCCTCAACCTCAGCAGCAACCGCCTCCCCCATCGCAGGGAAGCAGTGAGCGCGTGCTCCGAATAGAGCTTGAGGCGCTCAGGGCCCAGTTTGAGGAAGTGCGTAGACCTCCGAATGCCGTCGGAAAACACGTAATTCACAGTCTCGCAGCTGTCGAAACAGCAAGAACAAACTGTGAAGGCCCTCGAGGACGCCCAGAATGCGCGTTTCACGAAGGAGGGCGAAGTGAGCATCTTGCGGAAGGGCATGGAGAAGGTATGTCGCTGCCTCCTTGACGTGCGCAAGGTCTCTTAAAGCCGTAGACGGCGAAAGACCACTCGGCCGAGGTCGCACGCATCAGGGCGGCGAAGGAGCAGGCGGAGGCGGCGCAAGCGCAGCTGCGGAAGGAGATGAATGCGGAGCTGGAGCGGATGAAGACACAGTACATATTCAAGGTAACACTCGCGTTGGCTTGTCTCGCGGTTCCCGTTGTGTATCACAGCTCCCTCCGTTGTAGCAACATGAGCTCGAAACGTCCAACCGTAAAACCCCATGGCCTTCTCGCATCAAACGCGACTACGGAGGTCCCCATACTCCAGCACCGAGTTCGACTCAGCGGCGTCAGCAGGCTGGGCCGAGCGCGTTGGGAGACAGCCATCTTCTGACCCCGTCGCGCCCCAGGGTTAGCAAGGATCCGCCAGATAGTCCGGGGCGGCAACGCAGGAAGAAGGTCATCAGCATCCCGGAGAGTCCTCCCAAGCGCGCAGCTAGGCTCCCTGGCTTCGTGAACGCGTTCGAGCCCACTACGCCGAAGGTGGCCACGCCCAAGTCGAGCGTGCGGTTCATGCTTTCGCAGGCCAGTCAGTCATCCCCCGGGAGAAGGAAGGGCAAGGAAAGAGCTCCGGTGTATGACTCACGGGAAGCACAGAACGAAGACTTCTTTTTCAACCCTCCGACAGAGGATCACGGCCCTCCCTCACTCCCACTCTCGCAGCCAGGGGAAGCTCCTCGGCCCATCTCGCAGCCCGACAGTTCTCCCATGATGGAGGAAGTCCAAGAACTCGCACCGATCCCGACGCCTCAAGAGCTGCAGCAGCCTCAATCATCAGGGCCTGAAGTCGCTAGCTTTGGTGGGCCGTTCAACTCCTCTCCGAGCGAGGACGTGGAGATGCACGGGGCGCCTGCGCCCCTAGGACCACCAGAACTACTGGGGCCGCTCCTAGTGCTCGACTGGACGAACGAGGTGAACGGGCTTTTTGTGGTTCCCGCGGAGCTTGGCGCGTTCTGACTTTGCCTGCATGGTTGTGGTGTAGTTGCATCGGATCGTGCTCACGCACCAGCACCACTCGTCCAAGGAGCTCAGTCTGCAGCTATTGATCAACCATTCCGTTCCCGCCACGACGTCCTTGGAGCACGCAGAAGAAGAATACGGGGCATGCTGCGCGAAGCTCCTCCAGGCCCTCGGCAATGCTACGATCAAGCTCGCTACCCCCGACGAGACGATCTGTGTTGTTGGACAGACGCTCATTGCGATGGGTCGCATACTCCGTGGCGCTGGTTCTGTATGTCCCCCTTCCACGCTTGTTGGATGTACGCATGGTGACTGGGGCGTCCAGGTTGTGCAGTTGACCGTGCTGTTCGACTTGATGAAGGTCATCGCCCTGTTTATCCCGGCATTCGTTCATCTTTTGCTCGCTCAGGGAGGTGCCGCCGGAAGTGTCGATGCTCCACCACAGATTCTTTCGGTGCTGTGCGATACGACGAGGGACTTGCTGACGCCCAGTGAGGGTAGTCTAGATGACCAACGAGTGGCGTTAGGAGGTGAATTGCTGGGGCTGCTTGAAGCCGTCTGCTGGAATACCCCGCCAGAATTCGGGATGCGGTAAGCCTGTTGCTTGCGTCGATCGTCTGTCCTTGAAGTTGACACGCATCATGGAGACTATCTGTGTTCGCACGTAAACCGGGTGTCCTGGCCGCTCTCATCAACCCTGCCCAACCTACTTCTGTCCTTCACCGGGCCGTCCGTGTTCTTACGCTCATCGCGTCATGTACGTGTTGTTTTTTCGAAATTCAGGCGAGGTACCGTACTGAGTGTGGTCGTCCAGATCCTACCCTCCCGAGACAGTTCCTGTCGTTTCCCCTCCCCGAAAGCCCAGATGATGAGGACGAAGAGAAGGACTACACCCGGATCCCTCACATCGAACGAATGGCGTCCATCCTTGTCGACCGCAAGCGAGGCGAAGCGGAAAGTCGCCCTCTCAGGGAGACCATCCTGTATTTCGTCACTACTATCGCCGTCGCCCACGTCGACTGTACGAACATCTTGCTCAAGTCGCAGACCTTGCTCCCAGCCATGATTCTCTTCCTGATGAACATCACGGATCCCCTGTGGGAGGAACACGAGAAGTTCATAGCCTCTCCCGAGCTTGTGTCCTGGTACGTCTTGCGAATCTAGAACCCCCCTCCCCCCACGTGTCTGACGTTTCGATAGGACTGTGAAAACCATGATGCGGATCGTGGTCCTGCTCTACCACCTCTTCACAGGCGTAGACAGCTCGGCGACGAACCTGCGGCACAAGCTGATGGTCGCGCCGCGCCGCATCTATAATGGCCTCTGGCACATGTTTACCGTCACGCTCGGGCGGATTAGCTATGCCCCTCCCCCAGAGTCTATCTCGCCCGAGGACCAGGTCAAGCTGGAGCAAATATGCGGTGCGTACTTTTCTTTTTCCTTTTCTTTTTCAGTTGTCTGTCGTCTTATAGCGCTCTAACGTTCAATCGGCTCGGGTGTGGACGTGTGTGTTTGTGTAGACCTCGCGAAGGACGTCCTGGAGCTGGTCGTCGACGGCCCCGAGCTCGAGTCGATCTGGGCTGCGTTCCACGTCGAGGACAACGTCCCTGCGCCGCGCCGCACCCAGGCGGGCGCGGACGAGGGCGAGGGCGAAGACGAGAGCGCGGATCTCGAGTAACTTATGCCCGCATCATATTAACGTACCGTCCCGCACTCACTCATGCCACCATACCCATGTATCCTTATCTGACGCGCATATGAGCTATCTTCCCTTCCCCACAGATGGTTTGCGTGCCCGGCGACATTTCATATGCACAATGCGTGGTGGGTCTTGGATGAGAAGACTTCCAGCGTTGTCGTGGTGTGGCCTTCTGTCCATCAATCGGTCACGAAACTTCCTCTGGCCCTTGTGCGTTCCGAACGCCCCCATTTTGCCCTTACATTCCGACGGGGGAGTAAAACCAGGAGGTTAAGAAATTCACTATGTGGTCAAACGATGCGAAGCATGTGGAACCCCCCAGGCCGGAAAAGTAGGCACTTATTTGTACGACGTCTGCCCTTACCGGCGCGCAACGTCCCCACTCGCTGAAAATTGCTCGGGCCCGCAGAAGGGAGTCTGGCCAGAGCAATGAAGATGAAGATAACGATGGCAACTGCATCTCGGGATGTGCACGTCACCGCTCGGCAGGGTCGAAGCTGTGCAGAGCCGCCGCGCCACCGTCCTTGTTTACGGTTTCTCTAGACGTGCCGAGATGAACACGTCTCTCTCTCGACATGATCAGGCCTGTCTTGCCTAGCTGACGCGTCGTTTCGCGCGGAGTTCGCCTCTCGGTCCTCAGGTTGCCATCATGAGAGTCGGTGCGTGCTGGTTTTGCAAAGGGGTACCGGTTCTTAAGCTAGTCAATGTCAGACCGTCCATCGTGGTTGATCGTTGCTCTATTTCTCTAGTCCTACCGTAACTCCTCAGCATCCCCAGTCCAGCGTGTGTTCAGGGTCGATCGCCACGGTCCTGCTCGTGCATTTTCTACCGAAATGAAGAGTGCCTGCACTGATGCCCTTTGGGTATGGTTTGCCGATGTCGGTGGCTGTCCGCCGGGCTGCCGCAAGAACACGTCGAGTGGCCGTCACAACCTCCGAGCTGCGAGGTTTGTCCGCGACAGGCGGACGGAAGTCAAGTATCATACGTGTAGCAGAACACACGGAGTCCTTAAAGGGACCGTGGTGGCTGGCAGTCTCTTTCGCCATCTGATCTCGTTCACCTGCCACTCTCAGCCCATCCGACTAGCGACTCAAGTGCACTGGTGGTTCAAGAACAGAATCATAATGCCTGGAACGAAGGTCATCATCGCGGGCTGTGGAGTCGCCGGGCCTGTCTTGGGCATCCTGCTCAAGCTCAAGGGCTACGAGCCAGTCATCTACGAACGCCTCAACGCCCCGACCGACATGGGCCTTTCCCTCGGGTACGCTCATCCCGTCGCTTCCGTGACTACCCGGTCCTAACCATAG
>JAKLMY010000121.1:0-80516 GCA_022814645.1 Ganoderma meredithae
CCAACCGCGCCATCCGTCTGGCCATCAGTGCCCTCCTCGCATACATCTGCTACGACTCCAGCGTCGCCTGCTCCCGGACCATCTCCGTCAACGACTCCATGGCAGGCTACAGATTGGGTACCGCTTTCGGCAGTATTCTCCTCACGGTCCCCCTCTCCCTGTGGCTCGACGACCCCATGAAGTGGCGGTACCGGGACGAGGCTGTCTCCCCCGAGACGTACCCACTCTGGAAGCGCATCTACTACGCCATGTGCATCATATTCAACCTCCGTTCGATCGGCTGGAGCACGCAGGTTGCCAACGTCCCTGCCCCTACCACGAAGAGCCGCGCCGTCTTCCTGCGGCAGGCCGCCGTCGCCTGGGTCAAGGCCGTGCTCGTCGCGGACCTCGCGCAGACGTACATGGAGCTGCAGCCGCTGTTCGACTTGCAGGGCACGCCAGCATTCCCGACGGGGGTCCGCGGGTACGTGATGTCGTGCGCGTGCCTGCTAGCGTACGGGACTCGGGCCTACGCGAACATCCGGGTGCAGTACCTCTCGCTCGCGCTCGTGTGCGTCGCGATGGGCCTGGGGGCCGCTGCCGATCCGGAGATGTGGCCGGACATGAACGGGAAGTGGGCAGATGCGTATACCGTGCGGCGGTTCTGGGGGTACGTCGTGTCATGTTGTGGTGCTCTTCGGGCCAGGACGCGTTGCTGAGCTGACCGGTGAATTTAAACTGGCCATTCCGCCTGTCCTTGCAGACGGGCGTGGCATCAAAACGTTCGGCGGGTGAGTCACACGTCGTCCCGATCCTACTCACGCAGTGCCGTGCTTGCTCACGGGGACCCGGGCTCAATCGCGCGCGTTCAATAGCACCTCTCGGCATGCGGCAGGGCGGTCGCTGCGGCGCTCGGGTTCAGGAAGGGCACGAACGCGTCCTCGTACACGCAGCTCTACATCGCGTTCCTCCTCTCCGGGGCCTTCCACTGCTTTGGCGACTTCGCGATCGGCGCGCCCCTCGGCAGCTCGATGCCCTTCTTCGTCGCCAATGCCGCCGCTATCACTCTCGAGGACGCTGTCATCTCCGTAGGCCGCCGCCTCGGGGTCGCCTCCGGCCGCCAGCCCTCCCAGTACGCACGAGAGAACGAAAACAGCAAGGAGAAGCAGGACCCGCCGCCTCCGCGGTGGGCGCAGGTTGTTGGGTACGTGTGGGTGTTCGTGTGGTTGTCTTACGCGCTGCGGCTGTTCGTCTGGTGGACCGTTCCCTACGGGGTGGGCAAGACCAGGTCGAACGTCGTGCCCTTCGAGGTGGTGCCGCGGTTTGCTCCAGGGTCCTTGTGGGTACCCGTCCCTGCAACTTACTCGGCTCCGCGGTTCGAGTGTGACTAAAGAATGTTCACTTTAGACTCAGCTTGATGAAGGCGTCCGTATGATCGTCGCTCCGCCGGACCTAAGGCCTGGGTGTGCAAGGAAGGGTCCTGACGGATGTTGGGCCTTGGACAGTCGAGCAATGGTGTCATTTCTGCCTGTCAACTCATCACGGCATACATTGCCCAATTCAAACTCATCATGACTGGCAGGGAACAGGTGCCCAGCGAGATGACACTTCCGCAGACGGCACCAGTAGTTTGTCCTGGAAGCAGAGTAGACGCAGGCTCGGAGAGAATCCGACTTCGGGAACCGTACCCATGGCGAATCCAACGCACACGCACACTTAGAATTAGCCCTGCCCAAACCATGCTGGTATCCTTCGCGAGCTCTCGGGCAGCTCCACATAATTTACAAAAAAACACGATCCCGCGTTTTATCTTCGGAATAAATGTAACGCATGTTTACCCAGCATGCAGTATAACGCTAGCCATGGTCCTCCAGCCCACAGCGCCTCCGGGGGAGCGCGTCGTGGGGCCCCCCAGTCAGCCATTTTTCATCCTCAACCTGGAAAATGTCCACCCCCTCCACTCTGTGGTGTTCCTCTACATGTAGCGGCTCCCCTCGTTCTCCATGTGCACCTGGATGCTGATCTTCCTGGGCGCCACGGGCTCCGGTAGCTTTCCAACGACGCTCAGTCAGCCGGTGGAAATCGCAGAAAAAGCTTCGTTTCGTGATGGAATGTGGGGGCAGCCCTTACCTGCGGTGCGTTCCAGAGGTCGAGCTTGGCGGCGACGCGCGCCTCGGCGATCGAGAACTTGCGCTCGGGGTCGGAGACGAACTCCATCCCGCGCTGCTGGCGTGAGTTAAGCCTAATGGCAGGCGCATTGCAGTCAGCGTCCACTGTGGTGCGCAGTGCAGGGAGCAAGGGGGGGTATTACGCGGCGAGCAGGGTGTTGGCGTACACTGCAGTCACGGTCTCAGCACGATGTTCGTCTGCGGGAGATTCGAAGCGGGATGCTTACGCCTCGTAGAGATATTTCCTAGGCTGAGCCCCACGAGGGTCTGTGCTGGGGGAAGTGCGCAGACCTGGGAAGACGAGCACCCGAGAAGGGCGGGAAGTCAGACGAAAGGTGGGATGGTGTGGTCTCGGAAAGCACGCGACGCACCGCAATGAATGTGAGGATGTTGAAGACGCTAAACGACAGGGCGAAGCAAAGCAGAGCAGTTCAAGTCAGCGGAAGACCCTTCCACCACGGATCTGGTAGCCCTCACCCAGTCGCAACGCCTATGTAGGATCGGCGGGAGTGAGCTTCGACGGCTTGCAGAGAAGGGCAGACAGACTGAATGAACGCACCCGTATTGACTAGGTACAGCTGCAGGACGTCGATCCAGGACTCTGACTCTGGTCTATTCTCGCCATCAACTACTGAGTTTGTCAGCCTATTACCACGAGAATGACGTACCTCTGGCGGCCCTTGCGAGACCTGCGGATCGAGATGGCGAAGACGATCGTGAGCGCAGTGTCGGCGATGCCGGCCATACCGATGGCAGCGGCGCTGAGGAACTGGGGCCCAGTGCATCAGACACGATCAGCGATCGAGAGGGAAGAACCGACTGTGGCAGTTCCAAGGCTGAAGCTCGGGAGAAATCTGTGATGTGCTGTTGAGCAGGTCCCATAGGTAGAAGAGGAGAGGGAGGTTGCCTTACAAGGCTGCGGTGGACACTGATATTCCTGTCAGCGGCGCAGGAGGAAGACAAGAAGGTGTCGGGCGTACCCAAAGTGAAGCCTGCGCATGCTAGGGCTTTGAACCTATTTGAGCATAATATAGGGAGGTTGGGAACGCACCGATCTCAGCCACCAGGCAGAGTGTCTAAGGATTGCTTTGAATCAATCCATTCATATAAGAGGAAGGAAAGGCGTATGCCACGTACCACGAACGTGATCAAGATGCGATGCTGTTTGGTAACTGCGAAGACGAGTCAGGATGCTGCAACCGCCTTGATCGAAGCCAGAGATAGTATACTCAGAGCAACGCGGCGAATAAAGAATCTATCACGAATATTATCAGGGAAACGTTCGGATGCTCACCATCGAAATGGAATGAACTCACGTTTGCGCAACCACTACAATCACAGCCTGCATGTCCAAGTTACAGTTACATGGAATGGACGTGGACCACAAAAACACCACTCACGGAGACGAAGGGCATCGTCTGGCATCGTCCAAGTAAGTCAACCAGTGGTCAAGGCCCCGAAAGATCGTCCATGGCTACTTACCAATAGTGACCTAGAGGATACAATGGTGACTGCCAGAGCACTGTTAGTCGGAGCGGACGTACCATCGTCCCTGTACGAGAGCCTGTGGCATGTGGTATTTGACTACCAAGTAATGGTAACTGGGAGCGAGGGCGTCAAACAGAATTGACAGGTATTAAGCATGATAAAGGCGCACCATATGTCGATGCTCTCGATGAAATGGAAGGTTTCTAGGAGTCTAATGGAGTAGCACCGTTGCGAATTAGCAGTCGGGTCACGGTGTTAATCGGGTGGAAGAAAAAAAGAAGGGACTCACATGAGGGCGATGACCTGGCCAGAGGGAAAGTCAACGACGAAAATTAAGTTATTATGATGAGGGTTGCACGGATTCGGGTGGGGTGTGGGGAAACTGACCAGCCACCTGATGTAACGAGGGTCGCGACCGAAGGAGCGGAGGTAGCGATAGGCTTGATGGATGCTGAGACCATAGAGACTGTGACGACCGAGATTGCAGTGAGTGTCTGTGGATGAGGCTTATCCCAGCTGAGGGCTCGGGAAAGAGGCTGCATGTGGGGTTGCGGGGGAAGCGCTAGTGGTGATTGCTTACAATATGCTGGCATATGTGCCGACCAAGAAGGCTGCGAAGGAGGCAGTAACGAGGTGGAGAAGGTCTCCTGGCAGAAATGACTGCTCTGCAGTGGGGACGAAGGGCATGATGGGCAAGGGCAACGGTTACCGAGAGCGGGGACAGCCCTGGGACTTTAGGGCGACGGGTACGCGTCTGTGCCGAGCCCGAGGGAGAGATGTGCCGGCAGCAGCCATCGCGTTCCTTGCCAACGTCTTGTTCGAGAAGGCGGAATTAAGTTGGATATAAGGATGCATCGACAGAGAGGATTCGCAATGGAGCTCAGCGTAGGAAGACATCGTCGGTCCGTGGCAAGGGGCAAGTCGCTTGCGCCGAGGCACTGAGGCACTGGCCGAGATGGCCTGGACGTGGCCAGTGCCATAATCCTATGCTCTCCTCCTACGCGTTTCCTTGCCACTAGTCTCTCTTCCACCCTTTCCTGCGCATATAGTCATGTCCTGCACCGTCCGCCGCCTTCATCGCCCCATGCACAATGTCCACATTCATCACCCGATCCATCGCCCATACCGTCTCCCCCTCCGCGCACGCCAGCTCCGCAACACGCCGAAGCTCCTCGTCTTTCACGTCCGGAATCCCCAGAAGTCCGAATGTGACCGGAAGATCAACTGAGAGCAAGAACTCGATGTACCGATCCAGCTCCGACCCACGGACCCCGTCGAGGACTAGCTGGCAGATCGTTCCGAACGCAACTGAGCAACGGACGGAACGGATGTGAGTGCTAGTTGTCGTTCTCCAGTCTGTTAGACACTGCGCACCCTTCTCCCCGTGCAACAATCCATGCAGTCCTTCTATTGCCGTCATCCCGTTGTGAATCTGCCAGTTCCGCGTTCGCAGACCATCACTTCAGCTCTCCATCGCCCACCACCTCAGCCCAGCGCGGACACCGCCGCCCCGCATTGTGCGAACAGGCCACTCACCGCATGCGCCGCCGCAACACCCCCCGACTCGAACCCCAGTCCAGACAGCAGCGTGTTCGCCTCCACCACAGCCTCCAGCGCAGGCGTCACCACCCCCGCCCTGTTCGCCTCGTACGCCTGCCGCCCGTACCTGAACAATATCTCCTCGCATCTCTCACACACCGCCCTGCACGCCTCCGTCTGCAGGCCCCCCGCGCAGTTCGTGCTCGTCCTGCACGCCCGCGCCTCCACGTTCGTCGCGAGCGCGTCCCCCATCCCCGCCGCGAGGAACCTTGGAGGCGCCTTCGCGACGACCGTCGTGTCCACGAGCACAATCGCCGGGTTCCTATCCAACATCCTGTACGAGTCGTACACGCCCTCTGGCCGGTACAGGACCGCGATTGCGGAGCACGGCGCGTCCGTCGACGCGGTCGTGGGCAGCACAGCCACCTGCAGACCGACGTCCGCGGCGACGATCTTGGCGGTGTCGCTCGTCTTGCCGCCCCCGAGCGCAATGATGAAGTCCGCCGAGGCGGCCTGCGCGAGGGCGGCGATGCGGGCGATCTCCTCGCGCGTGGCCTCGCCGCCGAAGACCGCGCGGTGCACCTTGAACGAGGCTTTCTCGAGCGCGCTCCCGAGGTCCTTGCCCGCTGCCGTCGCAAAGCGAGAAGTCGGTCGTCAGTGTTTGTGGAGTTGAGGGCGGCGGGTGTGTGTGGGTGCGTACTGATGCCCCACACGACGTCGTCGCAGATGAGCAACGGCGCCTTCCCAAGCGGTCCCAGGTACTTCGCCGCGTTCTGGATGGCGTAGGGGCCCTGGACGTACTTGGAGGGGGACCGGAAGAGGCGTTCGGTGACATTGTTCGGGTTGACCATTTTGAGCGATAGGTGTGTTCAGTGCAACGGTGGGCAGGAGCTGGGATGTGGGGTTTGAGAGATGTAATGTGGGGCGGGCTTTCGAGGCACAGTTGATACCGGCGGGCCTGAGGAAGTCCTAGGAACCTTGACCAGATGTGTGTTGGGCAAGGTCATGCCGTGGTGTCATCTGATCGTCCTCTCCCCATCCGTCCTCCTTCCCCCTGGCTGGACCTAGCATGTATGGGTATGCAGCCCCCATGAGAGCGCTCTCGCATGAGGCTTCAGGTCTTCGGACGAAGGCTCGACGGCAGCTCAAGTGCGTTGGGGAACCATCACCACTTGCCAGTGGAGGCATATGCGGCCATTCGCGCATGTACATGCCATGATACCTGCCAGTATACGACTGTCAGGATCTCGCTGTCCCTGAGAAGAACTTCGTTCTCCCTCGGTCGTTGTTAACATGAACTGTTCGGGCATCTCACATCCTGTGGACCGTGTTTCTCTGAAGATTATCATACAGTCCCAGGGCTTGGTTCGGCCCTGTCCCCCGAACATGTGTTGTTTGGGTTTCCGCCCTCGCTCTCACTTCCCCGTCATGTAGTGGGAAAAAAAATACAAAATCAAAATCCTGCCCACGCAAAATGCCCTGCGGCCCCTACAGCTCCTCAACCCTCTTGTTGTCCGACCGGTCCCGGTCCGCCACACCGTCAATGAAACCCCCCGTAGGCCCCCTTCTCCTCCGTGCTACTCCACGGGTTCGTGAACTCGGCCTTGTCGCCCCGCTGCGAGGCCGCGAGCCTCAGAGGGGGGCGCACGCTGGCGCGAGGGACGTTCCAGAGCGCAGACCTGTCTGCGAACTGCGCACCCTCGAGCGTGACGGACGCGAAGGGCGCGGAGAGGAAGAACTCCATGCCGCGGAGTTCTCGCGAGTTGAGTCTGGGTGACGATGCAGCGATTCGATGCAGTGGTTAGCCTCGCGACAACGTCCGTGGATACGTAGCGCAAGGACGGGGACGTACACGGCCAGCAGCGAATTGGCGTACACTGCACGAATTCGAAGGGGTTAGATGGTCGCAGGGCGCTGCGCAGTGGAGAAACGACGACGCACGTCTTACAGAAATAATGTTGAAGACCAGAAATAGAAGGTCTCCTGCCGGAAGGGTTATGGCCTATGCAGCCCGGAAATCGGTATGAGGTGTCTGAGGGACTTCAACAAGCCAAGGAGGCGATGCAACATTGCTTACCAGGATGAATGAGATAAGGTTGAACACCCTGGTCAAGCGTGAGTCACCCGTGATACTGCTGCAGAGAGCGATTGTCTGGATCCCCTACCCTGTGGCTACCCCTGCAAGACGGTGAGTGGCCAAAGACTAAATGGGACAGAGGATCGCCAAAACACGCACCAGAGTTGATGACATAGAGCTGCACAACGTCGAACATGGATTCCGATTCTCTATCAAGCACGTGTAAGCTCCTTGTCGTTGTCGGTAGTGGCGTGGATGACATACGGAGGCTCTGCTGCTCTCTGGGCTCGGAAAGCTTGTACAAGGGCAACTGTCAGTGTCGTATCTGCGATGGCTGCTATGGCGAGAGCCGCTCCGCTCATCACCTGTTCAGCAGCGACGGTCAGCATCCTCTGCTCAGTGCGGCGGGAGGAGTACGCCCACTCACCGTGACAGCCTGAGCTGTCTCTTTCGCGCTTTCGTTGGTGAACCTTCAAGAGTTGATCGATATCTCAGTTACATGAGCAGCCTCGGGCATGGCAAGATGGCATACGTTATCGCTGTAGCAGCTGTTTCAACAACAGACAGTGTGAGGATTCGTATATAGTCTGGCCATACATAACGGTCGACGTCGCTTACCTAGTCCAAACCCGAGCTCTGCGACGAGGGTGGCTGCCTGCATAAACCGTTGGGAGACGGTCCTCGTAGAAAAGCATGTTTGAATACGCACGACGACTCTAGCCATGATCCGCTGGCGTGGCCCGACTGCACGTTTCCATCAGTCCATCGTCAAGGGTACGCACTACAGCAAGACACACTCAGCGACACGCGGCGAACGAAGAATCTAAGGATGCGCGGTGCGGGGGTTAGCAAACGCGCAACGACTCGATGCAGGATCACTCACATTTGTGATGCAACCAAGACAAGCCCCTGTTAAGCCATTAGAATCCGAGTAGGGCTCATACTCGAACAAATTGAGCACGCACAGTGATTGCAGGAAGGATCTGGTAAATCCCAAAGGGCCCAGTGAGTCCCATCAATACAGTAGCGACTGCCGCTCGTACTTACCGAGAGTGACCTAGATGGACGTTCAAAATTTACTGAGTATGGCGTAGTTAGGGCAGAATCCTATTCCCCACGTACCATACGGAATGTTGGAGCCTGTGAGGTTCGGAGGAGCTCAAAATCAAGTAATAGAAGCTATACGCACAACGTCAGAAATTGATAGAATAAGCAACTGGCGAAAGTCTCGGCTTACGAGGTGTGCATGTTGGCTAAGACGTGTGCTGTCTCCAATATCCTGGCATGAATCGTCCAATAAGTGCCTTTCTCCCGACTGAAGGACTGCAGAGTCTTACATGACTACTATGACCTATATCCGCTCATTTAAACGCTCGGGACAACATGGTACAGGAGTCAAGGAACTCACCAACAGCCGAATATATGCAGCATCTGTTTGAAACGAACGAATGTAGCGATACGCCTGGTGTATGCTGAGCCCGTAGAGACTGCCATCGACCGTCAGCACTTGAGCATGGTATAAGAACCTGCGCGAGGAATGAGACAGACAATATACCGACAAAGACGCCAACGAGAAAGGGCCCCTGGGGAAGTTCTGACTGAGAAACTGGCATCGCGGGCTCAGCCCTCTCATCCAGTGAGAGGAAGGGCATGGGGGAAGGAAACGGTGGGGCGACCGCTCACGGAACAGCGAGGCCACTGAATATGTAGGCCCTCCCTCCCATCTTCCATCTGCCAGGATGTGGGCGTTTATAGAGAAGAAACCGTGTCGGTGGTGTGCAGAATGCCAGGACGTTGTTGGGGAGACCTGATTGACCGCTGCCACCACGGTGCCACCGTCAGCTTCGCGTGATATACGCCGCTGCATGGCCCCGGGCTCGCATCTACGCACCCCAAGCACACACCGTCGCCATAGAGGCAAACGGATTGTCGAACCTAAACGGCACGTCGCTGCTATGTCCGACCTCTGTGTGGAAGTGAGTCCAACCAAAGCGAGCTAAGTCCTTTCAGGGCGGCCAAGGCGGAAGTGTGCGAGCGCTTCTCACGAAGCATCGTCGCGAGATGCGCCGGCGTTGTGATCCAGGTCCGGCGAAGAACGATGAGACTTGTCAAACAAGGGCATTCTTGTATTACACACACACACCGAGTGGCGCACATCTCGGAGCTCGATCCATACTTGCAGAGTTTTCATGTGGTAGATGCGGGGAGGGGAATTTGAAAGATGAGAGAAGTCGAATAAAACGTCCCGCGTTCAGGTGCGGAGGCCCAGTCCTGTACATCTCGAGCTCGCAAAACCAGTTGACTGTCGCCCATCATGCCCACGGCTGGATATTTCTGGGCTGATCAGTTGCCCACCTGCTCGGTCAGTTGTAATATCCTCAATAGCCTCCATGTCTCCCATACCCCGCTTTCTTCGTGGGGCCTTCTGAAACCGAGATCCAAGGGTCCGAGAACTGGGTCTCTTCTTCGCCACGCAAAGCAGCCGCTTGCACTCTCGGGAGCAGCTGCGGGGACCTCACCCTGGGCACGTTCCATAGTGCGGACCTGTCCGCGAAATGCGCGCCTTCGACCATGATCGGCGTGGAGGATGACGAGAGGAGGAACTCCATTCCGCGGAGCTCTCGCGAGTTGAGCCTAGCAATGGGGAAGCATTAGCGGTGAATGGTCAGCCTCCCGCTTCCGGTAGCCCACGGAGCAATGGCAGGGACATACACGGCCAGCAGAGAGTTGACGTACACTGAATGATTGAGGGATTAGATGGGGTCACTGCGAGATGAGGAAAAGGGAACATTATCGTTGACGTACACCTCACAGAGATGGTTGCGAAAGCCGAATATAGCAGATTCACTGAGCCAAAAGGCTCAGAGACGGCCTACGCAATTTAAAAGTTGGTATGAATCGACAGTGAGTTCAAAAGAGTCTAGAGGCATTCGCTTACTAGGATGAAGGAGATAACGTTGAATGTCCTAGTTAAGCATGAGACACAATCAATGTTGAGAACGACCGTACGATCTCGTACCCCGTGGCTACTCCTACGAAACCTTGAGCAACCATGGACAGTGATACATGATGTAGATCATTAGAACGCGTACCAGAGTTGATGACATACAGCTGTATGACATCGATCATGGACTCCGAATCGCTGAAGCTCGCGTCAGCTTCTCGCTATACTACTACCCGAGGCCTGTACCGCGACTCACTCACCGAGGCTCTGCAGCTCTTTCGGCTCGAAACTCTCGAACGAGTGCAATTGTCAACGCCGTGTCTGCGAAGCCTGCCACAACGAGAGACGCTCCGCTGAGCAGCTGTTCGTAAGAAGTGTCGGCAAACTCGCTTCGAGAAAAGGAAGCATGCCTACTCACGGACACAGTGCTAGGTTTACTATTTATGTCAGAAAATCCTTAGGGGCTTTTAGAGGCCCGTCTGTTTTAAGATGAACAATGAAATAACGTACGAAATAATCGCGGCAGCTAGTACGCCGATCCAGAGTTAAGTCTCGTGCGACCACATCATGCTGAGCACGGCGTACCTGTTGCAAACCCAAGTCCGGCGACGAGGGAAATTGCCTGCAAGCAGCTGCAGAGAAGATCTGAGGACACATGGTTGGAATACGCACAACTACTATTGTGCTTACTGCTGACGACCTACAACACGTTCCATACTCAGTTGGGGTTCAGACGGGGGAAAATCCAAATTATATATGCACTGTGCGCCTGGAAGGTCGGGAAAAATGCTATCTAATTACGATCCGAAAAACGCCAGTCTGTGTGGTGAAAACCCGGCGAAAATGACGAAGATTGGGCATTTGGCGCTGGTGATTTTCACAACCTTAGGTCGGGAGGAAAGGCTGGAATTTTCGCAAAGAAACTTTCCGTTTCACTACTTTCCTGTTACAGTTTTCAGTGGGCAGCCAGGTCGGGGTATCCCTCGCTGGAACGCTCTCGGTTTCCAGGCTCACGCAGGTACATAGGCATCAAAGAGAATATGATTAGAGTATGCTATCTGTACCTACCTCATCTACTAATGCACCCTACAGCGGTAAGGCTCACCCTGCCCCGACAGACAGCATGTGGATAGACTCACCATATGCAGATCCCGCTCGTTGGCCTCCCCCCCCTTGCCACACACTCCAACCCACTCTCTGCCCCGAGTGCCCCTCGCAATTTCCATCAAATGTTCTCAACCGCTATGATTGTAAAATGTGTAAAGCGTCCTGTCCTCCTTCAACCGATAGGTGGCTCGGGCAGTCAGTTGGATACAGTACTCAGCACAATAGTAGAACTCACCTTTTTCCTTGGGACATGACCTGACCCACAGCATTGAAGAGTCGAGAAGACAGATGTTGAGAAGTCAATCTATGAAACATGTGGAAGACCTTAGTATTGCCTGCCGCAGTCACCTGGATGCGAAAATCTGCGCGCACCTTGATTGGCAGCCACATGTCAAGTTTACCACGACACAAGAGAAGGAGAAATCACATCGGGAAAAGACATACCTGGGGCACCAGGCTCTCGAAGATTGTCCCCAAGATTGAGCTCCGGAGCCTGAGAAATCGCCCGAAGCCTTGAGATCTTGAGACCCAGTTGGGAACGAGCACAAGCATACGCATACAAGACCAAGGAGAAGTCCTAGCTAGATACCTCCCGAAGACCAGAGAACAGACGGGCCAAGACAAGGACCAGGGCCAGAGCCAGAACAGAGGTGCCTGTGAGACGAGACGAAGGGCGACGACGAGGGACGAAAAATGTTCCAGTCTGCTCTATTTGGCTCTGTTTGTTCCTTCCACTGGATGGAAGCAAGCGCCCAAAGTTGCACTCGGTGCAGGCGCCGAGTTGCGCGGCTGAGTGTGATTGCGATTTTCACCAACTTACACGAACTTTTCACCACGCCGAGAAAACACCACTTTAAAGTGGGGTACGACCTTGTGACAACCCCATTCAAGATCGTGAAACGCGATAAATTCTGTGTAAGGTCTCATTTTTCCCGACCCTTGGGGTGTGTAGTGATATATACCACACAAAGTGTCTGACAGCCTTGATGTTGCTGTAATTCGAAGCCAAGTTATAGAAGCTATCAGCGAAAGGTGGGCAGTCATCAGAAACCTCAGCTCACGACGTGTGCATGTTCGCCAAGACATGAAGCGTTTCGAATAACCTGGTACAAGTCGCCCCTTGAGTCCAACGTTTCCCACTTGAAGACAAACTGCGATCTTACATAACTAAGGTGACCTAAATCCCACCATTGTCAACGTCCCGACACCAGCACAGAATATGGAAATGACACTCACTAGCAGCCGAATGTATCCAGCATCTGATTGAAAGTCACGAATGTAGCGGTACGCCTGGTGGAAGCTCAAACCATAAAGCCTGCATCGACGGTCGACATATGAGCACATGATGAACGGCAGCCCGAGGAGTGAAGCGTACAGTATCCCGACGAACACCCCGATGAACAAATTTCCTTGTCCAGAGACTAGTTCAGCTTCAGGATGTCTAGGGACTAAAGCCCTCTCAGCCAGTGAGAGGAAGAGCATGGCGAGAGGAAACGTAGGGGACCACTGCTCACGGACTCCGTGTGCGCCTCTCCCATCCACCATCTTCTATCTGCCACGTTGCAGATGCGTAAAGAGAAGGAATGATAGAAATGGTGTGGATGACGTGCGCCATGGGAGTAAGTCGTTGGAATTGATGGCCTGACCATCCACGCCACGGTCAGCATCTTGCGATAGACGGCGTTGTAGTGCCCAGGTTGGGACTTACCTTGACCTGACGTAGACGCCATCATCGCAGACGCAAGCACATTGTCGAACCTAAACTCCATGTCCGACTGCAATGCGGTGTGAGTCAGAACAATGAAGAGAGCAGGTCGTCCGAGTTGCGAAGCGCAAGCGTGCTTCGCACGAATGACCGTTACAGGCGCAATTGTGGTGCAGCGAAGAGCAACATAATGAGGAAGGGTATCCTTCTAATATACATACTACATAGTGGTTGCCATCTCAGAGCTCGACACATATATAGTTCTTGACGTGATCCCACCACAGGTGGACTACGCGATGGTGGACAACTTGAAGCATAAGGCAAGTCCAAGTACACGAACGCCCCGTACTGAGGTGCTGAGGCGCCAGTCCTGTTCACCCTGCCAAACGGTCCACAACGAGCAGATTGTCGCCCACCATCTCCGGTCGTCGTCCTGGACGACCGCATGCTCTTCAATGCCTGTCAGTGAACGGAGTGCGGTCCGTAGACCGTCTACACATTCCTCCAAGCTGCCTTCTCCGGCGTCAGGATAAGGTCGAACTTCTCCGAAAACGACCCTGCACTCCGGGGCTGCAAAGCACTCCAGTCAGTCAGAAACACGAGGAGTTCCTCGAGAGTGGTAATACCTTCGGGGCGTTCCATAGATTTGCAGGGTCCTCGAACTGAGGACCGGTCAATGTGACTGAATGGTTTTCGCTGACGAAAAACTCCATCCCCCGAAGTTCTCGGGAGTTGAGCCTTTTTTGTACATGGTCAGTAAACGAAGAGTTAGGTAAAAACAAACCGGAAAATACATACACAGCGAGCAATGAGTTGGCGTACACTACATTGAAATTAGACGTCAGTATGGGTTGGCGCGCTCGGGGCAGTGACAACTTACAACGAGTGGTGATGATGTTGAAACTAACCCAAACAAGGGAATCAATACCGAGGGTCAGGGCCTCATGATGAGCGTATCGATTAGTGATCTCGAGACCCCATAGATCATATGAACTCACAGTAAAGAACGCAAGAATGTTGCAAATGCTGTTCGGGACACATTTCCAAGTTAGAACAATTCGCTAACATCGATTGTCACGAGCCGTACGTGGTTGCCGAGCCTGCTCTGGGATCAATAAAAGAGTATGCCCAAAGGCGAAAGGACTCACCAGTGTTGATGACGTAGAGCTGCAGCCTATCCGCCAGTGTCTCTGACTCAGGTCTACGCCAATTATGAGCGTTTGCCTATTATGAACTGTCGCTCATAACTTACCGATCACGACCTCTTCGGCTGCCCAGGATTGCAAAGAACAAAACTAATGAGAGCGCAAGGTCCGCGACAGACGCCATCCCGAGCCCAGCAGTGCTGAGCAGCTGATGATCATAGCATCGTGAGCAAGGAATCGGAAAGGATTATAGGTACACCCACCCTAACAGCTCTCTTCGCAGGGGGAATGAATCTGCATCTTAGCATCAGATACTGGCCAATAGAACTAATAGCCACAGTCCTCACGCTCTGATGACAGCAGCTGTTCATAAGGTCAGAAATGAGAGCAAATGCAACCAGCATATCGGAGACTCACCAATCGTGAAACCTGGAGAAAGAACCCCGACGATCTCAGTTCTTAGCTCTATCATGTAGCCGGATTCTCAAGCTCACCAAACTCTCCAGCAAGACAGATGGCCTGGATACCAATAAGCATTCAGCATAGTGGTAAAGCCGCACCGTGACAGACTTACCACTATGATTGCCACCACGCGCTCTCGTGGCCCAACTACAACAGGTTGTCATTCACATAATATCCTGCGACGCGAAGGGTGTAAACCTACTCAAGGAGGCACGTCGAACAAAGAATCTAGACCACACGACATCAGTTCGAGGCACGATACATAGCAAGCCGAGGCACGTACATTTGAGAAATAATGATAAGAATGCCCTGTCAAGAGCATGAGCCACGAAAGACCGATATCACGCAAATCACTCACGGAGAGGAGGGGAAGGCTCTGAGGGCATCAAGTCAGTCATCATAGATGGCGTGGATCCAGGTTACTCACATCCAACGACCTACAATGCCCGGTGACGTCAGTGTACGCTAATGCCAGTTCACGCGCAAAGATTCCATACCAGACTCCATCTTCAAGAGCAAGTGGGGTGAAGTAGTTTTGAATGAGATAGAAGTAACTGCGCGCCATCCAAAAATTAGAGGGGAGAGGTAAAGGCTTGTTGTGATTGCATACCAAGTGTGCATAGTTGCAATCAAATGCGCCGTCTCAAACACCCTGAAATGTCAAGCCACCTTATAGCATGCCTCCCTTGAACGTTAACGCGGACTTGCTTACATGACCGCGATGACCTTCAAGACAGGCCATCGTCAGTTCGAGCATCAAAGATGACACGAAGCCTAACAACCCTCACCAATGATCTGATATACATAGCATCCTTGGAGAAGGAGCGCAAGTACCGGTACATCTGGTGTACACTCAAACCAAAAAGACTACAGCGTCGTCGAGATCAACATCAACATGCTGTGGGAAAACGGATCGAACCAACATGACGAGCACTCACAGAAGCCCACCAAACGTCCCCAAAAGAATCGACCCGTACGACCCGGGGAGCTCCGAGATGATCAGTTCAACTTGCAGCTCTTCGTCCACGGAGGCCTCAGTGGCGACGGTCATGGCGGTCATGGCGGCCATGGCGAGCGGGTCGGGCGCGAATTCGAAAGGAAAACACGACAAGGCTGCCAGCAGCACAACTCCGAGGGCGGTCGTGCCCCCGTCCATCATGAGGCCCCGTATATATGAGAGCCCCCCTGCGGGACGCAATGCGTTGATCTAGACCCTCGAGGGCCGCATCAGAAGGCAAAATGCCATTTAATCACCGCCGTCGTCTTCATCTCGGAAGGCACGATGCTTCATTGAATGCATCGGCGCCTCGGTTGCCAGGCGACCGAACCCACGCTTCCGCCGAACAGGACGGCTGTGACGACAAAGGCGTTCCCCCTCAACTGCTTGCCGTCACGGACGATATTGCCTGTTCGCCACCCGACGGTGGTGCCGGCGGAAGGATATCTAAAAGCTTGATGAACCGCCGGTTGAGATTGCTAGCACATCTTTACATCTCAAGTCCGTGCTTCCTGTGCGCGAGGGGTTTTTGCTGCCCTGCAGGCCATGCCCAAAGCACTCCCAAAACGCATTGCCCGCCGGGCTATATGACGTCCAATGAAACCCAGAAGGTTGCTGTGCATCCCAGCCTTGACAGGATAGGTGGCTCGAAGATAGACTGTCCATAGGAGGCCGATATGCCCGCGTACGTACCTTACCCCGTAACGCAGATCCCCACACGTCTCTGTGGGGTTTAATTACACATTCCTAAAACTATGCCCGGTCAACATTCAATGTGAAACAAGGATTTTAGTCAATGGGGACGTACCTTCTCACAGAGCTGCCAACCCACGGATGTCTGCACCAGAAGAAGTAGATGGTGATCAGTATTCTATACAGGCCTGTTGAGGTAAAACCACAGATGCAAGAACCGAGAACACTGTGAAGAGCTTTGAAATACAAAGTACAACAAGGGTTTTGTATGGTAGTAGATGAGATCGTAGAAATTCATCAGAGACAGGATCGTAACGAGGAAGAGCAGCGAGGTGAGACGAGAGCCAACAACCGGCAAAGCGAAGCAACAACAGTGGCAGCAATCAATATACCTCATACATGGATACTAAGCCCATAGATGAAGAGCAAATAGGCAGCAGCAATACAATACGATGACGGGATGGAGATGGTATCAACACGCGGGGCGCACCAACGCAGAAGGCATCCGTCATATGGTCGTTAAGCATTCATAAGTCAGTGAAGCACGCACGAGCCACATATGTATCACCGGCGAGCCAAGTTCGTTGAGCTTCGGTTCCTAATGCCGCCCGTCAAGTCCGTATGCAGGTGCAACCGTCCATCTTCCTCTGCGAACGCCATGCTGTTCCGGTACCCAACCCCACTCCCAGTCCCGGCCCCAACCCCGGGGCCTCCCGCGATGCCGGCGCCACCCTTCTTCGAGTCAAGCGAGAACGCGCCCGGAATCACGGGCATGCTGAGGCGGCGGATCCACCCGCCCTTGGGCTTCTCAGGGCGCAGCTGGATGAGTGGCTCGGGCGGGCGGAGATCGCGCGGCGACGCGGCCTCGCGAGCCCTGTACTTCGACGCCGAACACGTTTCGCAGCCGCAGTACGGCGCGTGGTCTGTTGGTTGCGACGCGGGCGACGAGGGCTGACTCGAGCCCGTCCGACTCGATGACGAAGCTTGGGACGACGCGGGAGGGACGAGATGCGTAACGCTCTGCGAATAGGACGACGGGTGCCTGGACCCTGGCATCGCGTCCATCGACGGCCGCTGCGTGGTGGAGAGACGGGGGCCGCCGGCGTATCCATCGTTCCGCGTGTCCCGTGCATTCATGAGCTTGAGACGCTCCCTTTCGAGCTCGCGCGCACGCTGCTCGATCTCGCGCTCCTTCATGCGTAGCTCATAATCACGTTCGCGCAGTTCGAGTTCCTCGAGTTCCTCGATCCGGCGTCGACGGAGCGCGATCTCGTCCGTGGTGGGCGATGACGAGGCAGCGGAGTACCGCGACGCGGAAGGCGTCGACATCGTCGTGGCACTTGGTTCTGGCACGCGGTGGTAGGTATCGACCGAAGTCCGCACTCTCTCGCGGCTTGGTGAGCCGGTCGGTTGTCCGGCAACCGCGTCTGCACCAAGGGCGGGCTCGTACCGATTCGCTAGGGTGGAAACATTGGTAGGAAGTTTAGGCAACTCTCTTGCAGGTGACTTCGGTCCGGGTGGGGGAGACGTAGTACCAGGAAAAGGCTGATGTGGAAGACTGTTAGTACTGAAGGATAACTACGTCGGACCATCACTTACTCCTCGAGAGTAACGATCGCGCAGAGCCGCGACCATGCTGCCGTTGCTCCTCCCAGTGTCGTTTGGCTCTATGACCTTCCCGAGCGATGGCTCCACCGTTCGCGCCCTCGGGGACTCTACACTCCGCCGGACACCAAACTCGGCATCGTTCATGTAGTCTCCCCTCCTGTAGGACGAAGGTATACTCGGAGATGGAGTTGCTATTTGACCAGATGTCGACGAAGAAGCGCCATCTGATTCAAGAGGACGGCTAATTTGCGAAAACGGGTAGGGACGAGATGTATGCGTGGTTGGGGAGTAGGATGAAGGAGGAGCAGGTTCCCGATCGCTACTGAACGTCAGCTTCGCGAGGCCATTCGTTTGGGGCGACGATCTCGAATTTGCTAGTACTTGCGATACGTCAGGCTCATTGCGAGTGGTCGGAGAAGGGCGAGCCTCGTCTATCACCGGGGTGTTCAGAACGCTTTCAGGAGTGGGAGATTCGGTGAGGCGAGGGAACGGTGTCAATGCAGTGGGATCTGGTGGGTCGAGGATATCGCGTTGCTGTTTCTCCTGGTCCGTGGGAGTAGATATCATAGAGAGATTAACTTTGGAGCCGAACCTGCTGCCACCAGGAGGGGGGATGGGGAAGTGAGTGGGCGGAGCAGGGAATGCGTCAATGGTAGCCGACCGTTCATTCGCTTTCACAGATCGCTCTGCCACCGAGCTTGCACCGTCATTGTCTTCCGCTTCTGCCCGGGCTGGTTCCTGATCCTGACTAGTTTCCGTAGTTGGGGGCTCCGCAGCTGGGGTAGGCGGGAAGTACTGCGGGGGTGGTACGGGAGACTGGCCGGCGGGTGTGACGGCGCGCGAACCCTGTTCAGAAGCATTGCGAGGGGAGTACTCGGGCGCTGGCTTCTCCAGCAGTGTCGCCGGCGAGCCTCGGGTGTTGTCTTTGACATCGTCCGAATCATGTCCTTTACTGTCCGTGAGATTTGACGTCTCTGAAGAGTCAGGAACATTCCCATCTGGCAAATCTGGAGGTACCGCGCCTGCCCATCCACCTTCACACAACGCTTTCCACTGTCCGAGTTGGCCGACGGTAGGGGAGAACCGTCGCACGGTCTCGCAGCCGCGCATCCATTCGGCGTCCGCAACGCGGGACAAGCTGGCCGCCATATTGTACATGGTGGACGTGTGCTTCTGCGTCACGAGCAGGGCATGGTTGCTGTCACATATCAACTGTCAACGTGCGAGGAAACGGGGAAGCGGTACTGAACGCACTATTTCTCCTTGTTGACCTCGGGGCCAAGAGTGCTGAGCAGGTTCATATAGCGCGTATGTTCCTCCGCGGCGTCCCGGGGGTTCTTCTTGACTTTGCGCTCGTATATCTGCCCCGCCTGTTTGATCTTCTGGTTCGCAGACGCGATCTTCTCGTCATGGGTCCGTTCCTCTTTCTACGCCGCGGCGCTTCAGAGAATGGTGAAGAGTATCGCAGTGACGAGGACATACCGCGAGTTTCTTGAACCACTTCTTCACCTCCGCACTGACGCCATCGCACTCCTTGTCTGCAAACTTTGCGAACTTGGAGTCGACCTCCGCCAGCGACTCGAAGATGGTCGCGCTTGCATTGAGGGCACTGGCTACCCGATCCCGCAACGTGTTTAGGCTCCGGATCAAGAGGGTGATGGGTCTTACTCACCTGGTATCTCTGCCACACATTTCCCAGATGCCGAGTCTCGCAGTGCCTTGGCCAATTTCTTCTGGAGAGAGACGATTGCATTGGCCGCGTCGCAGTAGTCATTGAGGATGTTCACGAGGGATTCCAGAGTCTTGCACGACTTGTGGATTTCAGTGCGCTCCGCGAGGGGCCCGGAGGAGTTGGCCATACTGCCGATGTTGGCAACGTCGCAGAAGACGGCGGGAGAATGGTATTGAGATTCAGAAGCCCGCTGCCACCGCGACGGACCGAGCCCGCGCTGCGCAGTCGGGCTCAGCGTCGGAGGTGTGCGGCGGGGTTTGAAACCGGCTTCAGCCAGAGAAGCGACATTAAAGCGGAGCTTCAGTACCTTGACTCCAGCTCTTGTTACTGGCGTGGCGCAGTTTGTATAAGTACACCGGAACCCTCCCCTTCTCTAGTCCCCCCTAATCATGCTTTGTGACCAACTCGCACGAGACAGTATTCAAGCTGCGATTCATCAAGTATCAAGCTTCTCGGGCTCTCCGTCGAGCCATGGTCAGCACAGAAGGATACTATCAACGCTAGACTCGGTCTGCCCTCAGTGGACTATTCTGCCCAGCATACTCTGCCTCGCTTCCTTGCTGCGGTCGTGACTGGGTTTGATTCCAGTGCCTCGGTAAGCCCTTTCGTCCCGGCGTAAGCGACTCACATTGATGACGGTGAAGGACACAGTCATTGTCAGTTGCCACCATCGAGCTGTGTGCCTCAACCATAGGCAGCAGTTCAAGGCCACGGGTCGAGACGGAGGTGGACTCCACGTCGTGGTGCTTGCTGATCATCTTGCAGGGACTGAAAGTTGGAAATTTATGACTCCTGGTTTGTCCACACTCTTCCCTAGACCTGCCTCGTGCTGTGTTTTTGATAGATACTCATGGGAATCCATTCCTGTGGCCAACATATCTTTTCGTTCGTTACTCTGCTCATTAGGTCGGGCTCATTCACGCCTTACCAATGCCACGTGGAACCAAAAAGCTATCTCCTCCTCGCACACCGCGATTTTCAAAAATTCAGCCACAACAAGTTGTTCTATCTACAAATATGCAGACTTTGTCGCGGGCCACAGATTTTTGAGAGAGGAGGTAAGTATGCGAGGAGGAGATAGGTTTTCGTTTCCACGTGGCATTGGTAGCGCGTGAATGAGCCCGACCTTACAAGATATGACAGTGACCTCCATATTCTTCTCCTTCAAGCAACATTCTGTGACAGGGCACCATCACTCCACCGCAGAGTGCCGCCGCCCTATTCCTTTCCCGGGTCAGGAACAGCTTCAGAGAGTGATTCCACTTCCACCGCGCCCATGATAGAAATCATGAAGGTGGCCAGAATATTAATGCCAGCGCTGGCGGCCTGCCCTCTCACAACTTCAGTGGAGCTCTTCTATTGGGCGATGATCTACAACTATGGGGGGGTGAAAACCAGCAAACTCCAACGCTCCATCTGCCATCTCAGCGGTCAGTCTTCTGCCAGAGCTTTTGACTTAATGAAGCGAAGCGTGATATACTCTCTTACCGACAGCCCTTGACTGCCGCCGCAGACCAGTTTGAAATAGATTCTCCATTGAGCATCGCTGAGGGTGCTTCTTCGCATGCTCGCACATGTGACAAGTGTATGCATGTAAGTGTCTTGTGGGAAGTAAGCGTTGCGGGACGATATTGATCCAGCGCTACAGGCTCCTAGGGCCGGACTCCTTGGCGCAACTTTTTCGCGTTTGGCGACGGCCAGTCCCAAATCGGCCCACAACCACCGCAAAAAATCCGCGTTGAGGGAAAGGCGTCTTGGTAACAACACTCAGGTGTATTGCGCCCGACCTCTTCCCGTCTTTCTTCACGCTCCCGCATTCGCACAACGGACCTGAGATGTCCACGAACTCAGAGCACAGCCAGATGACCAAACACGCCGTTGCGTCTCAGATCTGTTCAAGGTTTGTTCACCGTTCGTTCGGCGCTGCGATCAAGTAATAACGGCTCTTCAAGCGCCGGCTGCCCCGTTTGCAATACATAATATCTGCACTGGCTCCCCTCCCGCCCACGTCTCTTCTTCGTCCCACCCGCCATGGCCACCTCCTCTTCCGGGTCCGACGCTGCGTCGGAGGCCGCCATCTTAGCGGCGTTGGCCTCCCAAGTCCCGCTAACGTACGGCGCCTTTCTCCTCGGATCGTTTCTCGGTTTCATGTAAGTGCATTAGCCTTGCGCCACGCCATGAGTCGGGCCTGACGCAGAATTTGGGACACTAGTCTCTATGGCCTCTTCGTGCATCAAACGTATCAGTACTTCCGTAAATTCTATGCAGATCCGTCGTATATTAGGATTATGGTAACGCCTATCCGCCACGCCTCTGAGCATCCACGCTTACCTGGGGTTGCATAGGTCATCTTAGTTCTGTGCGTACATCCTTACTGTATCCTCCCGCGTCTTGTTTACGGGTCACACAGGCTGCTGGAGACAGCACATCTAGTTATCACAGCGCATCTGTGGTGAGTGGCCACAAAAAGAGCATTCAGGTTGCCAAGTAACCGGTACCCTCGGCTAGCTATTCACACCTCGTCACCAACTACTTCAAACCCGAGACCTTGTCGGTTGGAGGGTGGTGAGTCTACTACACCATTATTTTGCATCCCTGAGCCGCATCCTATTTCTGTTCAGGTCGCTGAACGTAAGCATCTTTCCGGGCTCCATCCATTCTCTCCCTCTGATACCAAGTCATCATCACATCAGATCATACCAGTCACCTCTGTAGGCACCATCTGTCCCCCATGTGAAGTCTGCATTCTTACTTACATGCCTATACATCATGGCAGGGAGTCACCATCATTTTATCGCAGATGTACGTAACTTACGAAGGATGGAGGCCGAATTGCTGGTGCTAATCAGTCACTTTCGTTAGATTCTCTATCCGTCGTGTCTCGTTGAGTGCGTCTCGCCGACCCTCCTCGAGCTTATTACGGCCCATTGACGACGCTGTACAGTCGGGCCTAGACAAGCTGTCGTCGCCGCAGCGGTGGTGAGTATGGTCGTTCGCACCCGACGATCGTTTGCTCATAGCGGATCCAGGCGCTCTTCCTCCTCGTCGAGATAGGTATGACGGCGTGTCAAATTCGGACAAATTCAATGCTGATCTATGTATCAACAACGTTGCATTGACCCCAGGGTTCGCGATCGGTGTGTCTTCTCTGAGGCCCTTTGCCGACACGTCCTCCGCTAACGCGCCTTCCAGCATCCACGGTCTCGGCGTAAGACATACCTCTTCTTTCTTATTGTTGGAGATATGAAACTAAACGGTATGGCAGGTTCCACTACGGCGATGTCAGGGGAATCAAGACTGTGACGGTGAGCACCCACACTGCATTTTCATGTTTGCAAATATCGATGACTTGACACTGCGCTCCCCCGTCAGTATCTCGCTGCCTGCGGGCTGAGCATGATCAGCGTTGCGGATGCAATCCTTACCGCTACTGTGGTGCTCGCCATACGGAAAACACGAGCTGAATATGATCGGTGAGCCATGTCGTCTCTCATACAGTCCTGGTTTAACGCGAATTACTAGGCGGAGGACGGGCGAAACCATATTTGATATTGTCCAGATCTACCTGGTGAACACAGGTATGTAGTACCTACGAGAAGTGGGATCATAAAGCTCTCGGACTTACAGAGGACAACAGGACTCTTGACTTGGTGAGTAATGGCACGTCCAGACAGGTGACGAGGATTTTGCGCTGACGGACTGTTGTCAGCATTTTCAACCTCATTACAACTATCGTGGTGAGTATCGCCTCTCTGTCATGTTGTAACCTTCGGTCATGACCTGGTTTTTAGGCGTTCGCCCGCCCAACGACTCTGTTGTTGGGTTCCTTTTCCATCGTTGTTGCACGGCGTACGTTGTTTCCTGTGCTTGAAAGATCTTCTTCATGGAAGCTGACCGCTTGGGGGGCAGTATACGGCAACACGCTCCTGGCAATGTGAATATTATAGGGTTTCCGCAGCACTCACCATACTCACGAAACAAATCCATCTAGTCTCAACTCCCGTCAGCTGCGCGGAATGGAGCTTTTCGCCGAAGAATCCATGTCTATTTCCATCGCAAGGGCGAAACGGGAAGCAAGTCAGGATCTGTGGAGTGCGCCGAGGGTGAGGGATTTTCCAGTCCCTCTGTTCTATGCGCAGCTCACTGATGTGTTCGAGGTCCAGGTCCCACAGTCGATTCCAGCGAAGATTGACATCCAAGTTACGACTCAAATGGACGGACGGAAATGACTAACGTGTATTTATGTGGCTATATGTACCATAGAGATCGCTCAGACTAGTAGTGCTCTGTGAGCACGACGAGAAAGACCTGCGGTTCTTTGTCGATGTGATGATATACATGTATATTTCTGGATTCAGGATGCTATGAGAGTGTGATCGTCTGCACGGAGAGGGTGCACGAATAGGGTTCTGACACGTTCGGCCACGTCCCCCGCCGTCTTTCCCCAGACCATGCCGTACTTCCCCGCACTCCTGCCCCCTTGCTATTCTTTTCTTGAACCCCGTCCTCTGCACTGAATGTCCCGAGTCGCTCTATCTCAGATTCTCTCGCTCTCGTTCTACAAAGACAAGCAAACCCTCTCCCGCCGCGCACAACCGATCCCGCAACTCAAATGCATCGGCAAGCCTTGTAGGCTCTACCAGCCCGAAGCCGTGAGGTGCACGAACCTAGGCGGTGCCGGGTCGGACTTTGACTGGAGATGCGAGGCCGACCTGCCGGAGTCGCTACGGTTCGGGAGGGTGGAGGTGTCGTGTGAGGGATGGGATGGACCAGGGGACTCTCATGTCCTAAAAGGTACGCGTCCTATTGCAGGTTATCCAAACTCTCCTCTCATGACGTGAGGAAGGTTCCTGCGGGTTAGAATATCGTCTTGTGGAAGTCCCAAGTAAGCTGCGTGCCGGGGATGACCCGACCTATCCCTCCCGGCTCTCTCGATGGTTCCACGGTAGGCCGCGCAAGTTGGTTTCACAAGTCTCCAACTTCCGAACTGACGCGACTTTCTTTATAAGGCGCCATGGACGACCCCATCTCGTTCCTCTTCATCCTGCTCTGGATCTTCGTCCTCGGCCTTATCCTCTACAGCGCCTTCAAATCCTGCTTCGCCTCCCGGGCGCGCACCAATTCCCGCCCCACTCCGCATCATCCTCCCCGTGCCCCAGGATCAGGCTGGTTCTCGGGTGGTGGCGGCGGACCACAACCGGACCACCACGACGCCCCGCCACCGTACACGAAGTATCCGTCTGGTTCCGGGGCGGCGGACGCGGGGGGATGGCGACCTGGGTTCTGGAGTGGGGCGGCGCTCGGATATCTGGGCAATCAGCTCCTGAACCGTCGGAACCAGCAGGAGCAGCAGGCAGGACGCTTCGGCCGTCTTCAGGGGATGTACGACTGGGAGGCGCCTCGGTCGTCGTGGTCGACGCGGCCAGGACCGGCCCCATCCTCCTCCTCTTGGTTCGGCGGCGGTTCCAGCTCTGGGGCGAGCAGGCGGCCGGGTTTCGACGACGACGATCGGGGAGAGGGGCCATCGAACTTGGGCAGGATGAGGCGGAGCACTGGGCTGGGTGGGACGAATGTCCGGTAAAGTCTCTCATTACTCCGAGCTGCGCGTTGCGCCAATCGACTTGGCCCGAGCTCTATGTATATTGTACTACTGCTGCTTGTAGATCCGCGTCGAATGAACCCTTGACGATGTATTACTAGCGAAGAAGGCCTCCGTTGCGCGTATGTAACTGACTCCTACCCCCAGCCGCAATGTAAGTTTGTCTTGTGGTGCGCGATATAGAACCCACTACGCTGTTACGCTCTCAATTTTTGATCCTCAATGTCCGTCGGGATCTGGATCAAGCAAAGCCCAGACTTCCAGGCTTCCATGCGGTGGATGTTTCCTGGACCACGCGTAGTGTGCTGTGCCAGAGAAAATCTGTACATGTACCCTCTATCGTAACTCTGCCCTTACAAGTGCGAACTTTATCGCTGCCTGCAATCATCCTCCGTTAAAGGTGTGTCTTGTTTTCGGTGGTGTGTACCTCTTGAATCTCGACATTGCACTGATGCTTCTGGCCATCTTATTCAGAAAACCGTCGTGGTGAATTCGTCCCCGTGGCCCGGAAGCAATGTTTTGACGAATTTGACAAGCGACGCAGTCCATCCTCCGAGCCCACCAAGACCAATCGCACGGCAATGTTGGTACCGGACCAGGTACAGGCCACTCTCGGGATTCGGTTCACTTCTGTGCCCGCTCCCGAAGTGCATGGGCTCTTTCACCCGTCGTACGGACTCGCTGCGCCGCATTCTAGAGGATGCGAAACACGCATCAAGCACCGTGGAAAACACTGGTAAATCTTCAACCCACCCCGCATTCGACGAAGCAGTATATTTAATGTCTGCAGTACGTGTGTTGATCTTCCTCAACATCCTCCTCCTCCATCACTGACCTCGACACCACCATGCCCAGACACCCCAACGCCTACGTCCGCGTAGCAAAGCCGTCCGAGCTTCCGGAGATCACAGACGTCCTGACCCGCGCATTCCTAGACGACCCCACGATGTGCTACTACGGCTCCGTCCCAGTCCCAGTCAAAGATCCTGCGAACCCCACCCCAGCAGAGCAGAAGATCATCCAGGCGCTCCACGTCTTCCAAGGCACGATGGCGAAGATGACACTGCTTGTCGGCGGGAGGATAGACGTGGTCGTCGTCCCCACCGCCGGCGGCCCCAACGCGAACAGCTCCACCTTGCCGTCGGCCTCGAGCAAGGGACAGGCTGAGGAACCGCAGGAACGGATCGTGGCAGTGGCAACGTGGCTCCCGCCAGGCGTCACCCTCGACTTCAAGCTCCCGACGCTCCTGCGCGCCGGCATCCACAAAGTCCTGTTTGCGTGGGGTATTACTGGCGCGAGGGTACGAGTGCACGCCCAACAAGATGAGCAATAGCGATAGTGCTGACCCGCGGCGCGTTGTTCCGCAGCGGTTAGGCGGAGACTATACCCCTGCGGTGGAGGCGGTCTTGACGAGGGAGTTCGCGGGGCGCAAGCTTGACCGGCTCGACTCCTGGCACGTCTTCATGATCGCCGTCGACTTGGGCCACCAGGGTTCAGGCAAGTACCTTTCGCGCCGTCCTTCGCGCTCAACTCGGGCTTGCCAGTGATTGACGACACTGGCGGTCTGCGCTGCGCCAGGTTACTCCTCGATGCTCTTCAAGGAAGGCTTCCGGCGTGTGGCGCCGACGCCAATCCACCTCGTCGCGTCGAAACCGAAGAACAAGGACATCTACGCGCACTTTGGTTTCGAGGTCTGTATTTCCTCGGACCCTTCCCATGTCGCGTGCTCGCTGATGCTGATGCTGACGCGACTCGCGCTCTGCTATGTAGCTCGTGGAGACACACGTGGTCGGGGTCGGCGAGGTCGGCGCGAACGGCATCAAGGCAGATGGGGCGGCGGCCGCGGTGGGTATCCCGGAGTTCATCATGATCAAGGTGCGTCCCAAGGGCCTACTCTGGACTCGGATCGACATTCATATTAGGAGCTCTAACATTCGTTGCTAGTGGACGGTTGAGAAGCCTGAATGAGCTGGAGGGGTACGCCTTCAGTGCCGCAGCCTGGCTATATTCAATGGCTACATAGGATATACCACTGTTTAATTAAGACCGAGCCTGGACATGAATAACTCACAACTACTTGAAGATGACGAACGCCAAAGGTTACGGGGCAGATACAATGCAGGCGGCGGGCATGGGCATCCCAAGCTCTCCACGATGTTTCCATGTGCAAACATCTGGCTTGAGGACTTGAATAAGGAGACCTACCGTTTCTAAGATAAGAAGGTACTACGCAGCGCTGAATTCCAGGAACTGAACGTGTGGCTTCTCGTCGGGATGATGTTACGACGGACATCCCCATGCTTTATCGCGTGAACTGGCCCGTAACCGAGTAGGTGCATGTAGCCTGTGCCTGGAGATGGGCATAAGATTGGTCAGGACTAGAAGTTCAAGGACATCAGAACCATGATTTCCGCAAGTAGAACTTCAAGTGCATAGTTAGGAAGGATATGGCTTCGAAAGTTGACATACATAAAGAACGGTACTCACTCGCCTCACCCTACCCTTGTCCCCCTCAGAGCGAAAGCCTTTCGGATGTCTGTACGCTACAACGACTGGTCCGTGGCTCCCCTTCACCTGCAGATCCCTCAGGCTGTTACCCGCCACCGACACGGAATCCTGTGACGACGCATTTGACTTTGGTCGCTGCATTTTTCAAGTGGCCCATACTAGTACCCATTGCTGTCTACGACATGCCGTCCAGCTACTGGAAGCACTCGGAAGGCGAAAAGGATGGCAGGAGCTTCGTTCCTCGTAGTAGTAGGGATATCGATCCCGCGGCGTCGACGTTGAAATACCTGTACGTGCCCAAGTTTCTTTTTTGCTGTTTGGGCTCGAGCTCTCCAGTGGCCTTACGGGCGATCCACTTCCCTTTACATGGGATGGTCGTCCACGTATCGCACCTACGGGGAATCTGAGTGAGAACCCTGGTGCTGTCGACGACGCTCGGCCTGCTCGGCAGCCACTTCCACGGGCCCCAAGTACAGACAAAGTACAGATGCCACATTGCCGCAAGCCTCGCTTCCCATGGGCTCTCCCACTCCCCACCCCGCTCTCCTAACGACCACCACCATCCTACCGCTGCACCACCTTAGGCCATGAATTGGAGTGACACCCTCATCAGCGTACCTCTCCCCTTAGACGTCGTCAAGTATATCGTCTTGCTTGGCATCGGCCTATCCATCCCTGTCCTCTATCGCATCCTCGACTTCCTCTGGCTCTACTTCCTCCGCCCCAGCTCTGTCAAGCGCTACCTCCATGGATCTGCCCCGTACGCCATCGTGACGGGTGCGACGGACGGGATCGGCAAGGCCACTGCCGCAGAGCTCCTGACGCGCGGGTTCAACGTGATCCTGCACGGCCGGAACGAGGCGAAGATGCAGCGGGTCGTGGACGAGCTGCGGGCGGCCGTGAGAGGCAAGACCAAGGCGGAGAAGGCGGAGATCCGTTACTTCATCGCCGACGCGGCGAAGAGCGGGCACGATTTCGCGAAGATGGTCGCGCCCTTCCAGGACCTACACATCACCGTGGTCCTGCACAACGTCGGTGGCTCCGATCTCTACCCTCAGCGGTGCGTGTTCCCGTTTCCCAGCCTCACCCTACTCCCATCAGGCGTTTGGATCCCAGCTGATACCTGCACATCACCAGGATCGACCAGCACACCGAAGAGTACCTCACGGGCGTCGTGAACAAGAACGCGCTCTTCTCGCTCTTCCTCACGCGGGCACTCCTCCCCCAGCTCCGGCGCGCCGCGCAGTCGGGGCCCGTGCAGGTCCTCTTCGTCGGCTCCGTTGCGTGCGACATCGCGCCGCCGCGCCTCCCGCTCTACGCGGCGTCGAAGGGGTTCCTGCAGGCGCTCACGCGGGGGCTGGACAACGACGAGCGGTACTTTGGGACGCCGACGGGCGTGCGCTTCACGTACCTCGCCGTCGGCGCGGTGCACTCGGACAACCACGACGCGCCGATGCTCCCTAGCCTGACGGTGCCGACGAGCGCTCGCTTCGCGCGCGCGGTCGTCGAGGCCGTCGGCTGCGGGCGCCGCCGCATCGCGCCGTACCACGTCCACGCGGTGCAGTCGTACTGCGTGGAGCTGATCGGGCAAGGGCTCACGGACGATATGAGTGCGCAGGAGATGAAGTCGCTCATCGCGCAGGCGGTCAAGGGGAGGAAGTGAAAAATGGGCTCGGAGTTCGGGGCATACTGAGCAACTTGCGAGTTGCAGCTTCGAGAGCCGCATGGTTCGTGTTTGTTTCTGGCTACTGAATCACTTGTACGATGTGGGTTGTCCTTCGGAATCCGGATTGCACTGAATGTTTCCTTTTCCTCGCACGTCGCTCCGATCAGACGAGTCATGTCTACGTTGTCTGCGCTGTAAAGCATCTAGAATTGGCCCGATTCCTCTAAAAGAACCATTTACACGGCGTGGTACGTAGCATACAGGTGACCTTTCATTGCATGGTTCCTGTGCGCCGCTCGCGAGAGGCGATTTGCGCGAACCGTTCGACTTTGAATGCTACTGTGAATGTTACTGTTGGGCAGGTGGCTACTGCAAGTGGTCACAGAGCTGGTGTCTGTGCAGCGTGCGATGTTTCCTCGGCTCCCCGGAATAAGGCGGTACTTGTCTGTGCTTTCGCCGAACTGCCTGGGCCTGCACTCCAGAATGACGTTCAACATCACGTGACCGCGACGCGTCAAGGGTGGAGCAACATGGAACACTTTGCCAGACGCAAGGATCGCCTGAGAAGCGAACTGTCTCTCCGTTGTGCGGCCTTGTCCATGTCTGTCTCCATTTGTGGGACGCTCCAGCCTGGGACTGGTAAGCAGGCCAAGCTCAGATCGTCGGTCCGCACATCTGTCATGACACAAAACATCAACGATGGAAAGGCGTTACTCATGCAGATGCATATATCAGCCCACGTACCAAGATGGGCGGAACATCTACACGGGGTGTGGAGTGGAACCGCCTGCTGACGGAGCTAGATCCAGAGCTGATCAGGAGGATGTCCAGGAAAGCAATCGAGGAGTAGGATTTCGAATGTGACTTCTTGTCGTCCATTCGCGCAGGCGATCGCCCTACTCTTGATGGTCACTGCGTGAAGGAGGAATGCAGCAGACGACATAAAGAGCACCGGGTGGGCTCGCTCACCTCTCGACCCCTCTCTTTGCCTCTTCTTTACTCTGGGACACGTGTCCTATGAGCCAACTGGTATGTGTACCAGCTGTCTACTCGCCGAATTGCTGTTTGATCTGTTGCGCTACCTTTCCTGCAGACACGCATTGCGCACATATGTAGTCAGCTACATATAGTTCACTGTGACAACTCGTTCGTCCGCTGCAGAATGATCACTCACCGTGTATCTGGTGGAAGCGAGGAGCCCTAAAGTGCATAGTAAGGTCCTATGGGTCGCACTGGTTGTAGAGGCATGGCGCATTGACTATCGGCCAAGAACCTGTGCTGTCCGGGGATGGTGGCGGGTAGACGAAATAGGCAAAGGTCGCGCGAGCGTCGGGCGTTGTTGCGTTGAGCACGTGGGTTGAACACGCTTTGAACCTGGCGCTTGCCCAACCTCTCGCTCGTGCCCTCGCGCTACCACCGTCACCTCCCCTTCCCTCTCTCCTTTTTTCCGCCTCTACCCACCCTCCTCCATATCCTCCGACGCTGACGGAAGGCACCATTAACGCACTCTCTATTTAACTCCCGGTGAGCATCATTTCCGTCTTACGGCCCGCGCTATCAAAACCTTACACAAAGCCTCCTTCTCTTCGATAGCACCCACGCACACCCCACGTTCTCTACCAACACTGTCTTGACTGCATCCCGTTCACGACATTCCTACTACCCGCATTTACCCATGGCTGCGCCAACCCAGGTGCTCCCCTCATGGCTTACTCTCTCAACCACTGTCGTCACTCTCCCCGATGGCAGCGTCTCCACGTCGTCAGCTACCCTCACATTACCACTGACATACTACGGTCCTAGTGTGAGTACATCTTTATACCTTTCGTTTGAGAAGCATCTTCGCTCGTGTTGGTTTTTCCCGTGCTAGATATTTACATTGCACTCCAGATACCGCTGGGTACCAATGGGGTGTGGACGTATGGCGGGTTGACACCCCCACCATCTACGACATCTTCAACCTCTGCGACACCTACACCTACGTCCTCTGTAAGCTCTGCCATAACTTTGACTTCCTCAACATCTTCCTCGCTTGCTCCGACATCCACGTCCCAATCCACTTCTAGCCTGGCTTCGTCAACTGCAGCAATTCCGACAGCTACCCCCGCGGCTGGCACTTCGCATGGCATTTCTCCATCCGTTCTTGGCGCAATATTGGGCAGCATCTTGGGCACTCTCCTCCTCCTTCTCCTGCTTGCGATCATTTTCGTCCTCCGGAAGTACCGACGCCATCGTGGCCCTGAGACGGAGGCGGAGGCCGGGGCGGCGGCCAAAGATCCCTCGTCCAGTTTTTGGAACCGTTCCACGACATTGCAGTCCCTGCGCCGCCGTAGCCATCAACCAATCTGGACAGGATGGGAGTCGGTTGAAGCCCACGACGCCGATCATAGCCCACCTTCGGACCACGGTTCTCCGCGCGAGAGCGGTGACGAGGCAGATCCTTTCCTAACGCGAGGCAGCGTTCGCAGCGGCACAGAAGCTGGTCACGCCCGCACAGACACAGACACGCTCGTCAGCCTTCCCGCGATCGCACGGACAGAGGCCACATCGTCCCATCGCTCGAAGTCGCAGCTTCCAGAGCCCATTATTCCTCGCGACGTCCAGTTGCGCATGGGCGAAGAGATGGCGGACGTTCCTCCGTACCCCAGCATTCGGGTGGTCGAACGTCGGCCGTCGACCGACGTCGAGTCCCCGCTGTTGCCTCCACGTCCAATAGACCCCGACAGCCTTGGCATGTCTGGGAGGCGTCCGTCCCTTGCCGAGAAGCGCTCTATTGGCTCGGAGAAGTCGCTAGGAAGCATTGATCCTCAGGAAGCTGAGGCGGCGGAGATGCTTACGGCTCGGCGCGTCAGGGTGGGGCCACTTCAACCTATGATGCCCACGGCAAGCACCAGCGTTGCTGCACCCAACCTATTGGGGCTTGACCGGCTCGCTGCTAACCTCCCGCGAATGAGCTGGTTTAGGCGTATGTCGTCACAGTTCGCACCGCGAAATGAACAGGACGCCGCTGCCTCCTCATCCGATGCCTACACACGGACTCCGCCTCGTCACTCTCGCAACGGTTCACGCTCCCGCCCTGGTTCTCAGTCGCGTCCTGGTTCGTTCGCACGTGCCTCAACGCATGAGCCGACGAGCCCCACGACGGACAGCTTCGGGCGAAGAGTCAGGCACCAGGACTCTGGGCTCGCATTCGGCACTGCAGGAGAACGGCCCATCTCCACCCTGAGCGGGGCTAGTGCGGTCAGTGGCAACACAGTCTTCTTCGACGCTCGTTCGCGGCCCGGAAGCGCAATGGGCACACACTCGACAGGTTCCGGCTCGACACAACCCCCGCCTATGCCGCCCATGCCGGCAGCACATCACCCTCAGCCTTCGCCATTGCAGCGCGAGGTCCGCCAGTCGACGTCTTCGCATGGCCACAGCAACGAGCACCTAGTTGTGGACAACCCGCCAACGTACGAGGCTGCAACGCGGCCGCAATCGATGGTGGCGATGGAGTACTCGGACATCGACGTCCTGGACATGCCTGCGCCCCGACCTGCGTCTCCGTTCAGCGCTGCATCTGGCTCGCGCACTTCCCTCCCGCCTGGGCTGCCGAACGTCAGCGTCTGGCGGAGCTCGGTGGTGAGCAGCACGGCTAGCCCGACAACTATCACCGCGGTCGACAGCACGTCCGGGCTTGGAGTCAACCTCGATGTGCTAGACGAAGCGCCCCCCTCGGCGGATAATGGCTGGTCGAGCTTGTCGGGTGGTGGAAGTGGCGGTCGTCAGCTGGGGAGGAGGTTGACTTTTGGTGTTGTAGGTTTTCTTATTCTCCCTGATTTTACACAACTTCTAACCGACTTCTTCCCTTCTCTTCAGCCCATGGTCGTCCAGCCTCGGGAAATGCTCGAGTCGGAGGTGGGATCGCTGCACTCAATGCGATCACACCTGAGCCCGTACTCGTCCATGAGTCCAGTCGGCTCTGCCGCAGCATCCTCGCACACGTTGAGTGGGTCGGGCTCTTCGCGTCCTTCAACGTCGATCCGCTCGCACTCTCGCGGCCACACGGGCAGCAGCGGACAGTCGCTCGTACACTCGGCTTCAACTTCCTTCGACGACCACCGCCCGGGCGGCCGTCGGCGTGTGATAGTCGGGGAGGTCGCCGCGCCGCTCTCAGCGGTGATTGCTAGCTTCCCGCATTCGATCTCTCCACCACCCTCGTCGAGCAGCCATGGCGATGATATCGTAGCGCCTCTGCGAGTCTACCATCGCGCAAATAGCCACTCGCCTTCGCCCAGCTCGGTGCCGGTTCCGGCCCCAGCGCTGCCAATGCCTGCAGCGGCTGCAGTCTCGGGCACAGTGGGTTCACGAGCGACGACGACAGACGAGAGCTTGACAGACCTCAGCATCACCACGACGCAGACGGATCCGATTACGGGCACGGTTATGCATTTCCCGAGGCTCCCCTTGCGAGCTGGGAACGAACGAATCCCTCGTGACGATGTGCTGTGGTAAGTCACAGTGCTAGCCTGTCGTGACTTGACTTAGCTGCGCGACCATGGACTGGTCGCTGCGCTCGTCCGATTCCTCGTGCTCTCTCTCCGAGTCGCCATTGTATGGACGCTGCTGCTCGTGGCCCCTCTGTCTCCTGGTTGCCGTGTTGTCGGACTATCGCCCTGTCGTTGTTGTGTGTAGACTGGCGTGGACTTCGTTGTTAGAGCTCAGCAGCGCCGACGTAGGTTGGCGCTGCGGGGTATGGCTGCTGCTTACAGTACGTTACATGCTCACGTTACCCTGTGAAATTATTGCCTTCCGTTGGGTCCGCCATTCGCCTTCTTCTTTCGCCCGTATTCGTACACGATCCATTCCCGCCTGCTCCGCCTTCCGCCTTGCGTATTTCCCCTTGCTTCACCACCGTCCCCCTCCCATGCGATACCTGGCAAGCGGAACATACCACTGATGCTCTCTGTTCGTTGGCGACTGTGCTTCTATCCCTATCCCTATCACCGTCCCCTTCATCCTACCTCCGACATCCCTATCTGCGATACCTGCTCATGCTAGATACCACGTTTCCTTTGCGACACGACCTACTCTCCGTCACCCCTCTCCCCCTTCCCTCCTCTCCGACTCGCCCCGCACCATCCCTTACATATGTGTATCTACTACCTCCTGCTCTGCTCTGCCGCTCACGACCCCCATTATGATTATGACCCTCTTCCCGCTCCTCCTGCTCCTCCTCATCGAATTTGATGGTCTTTGCTGTGTTGTGATGGTTTCTTTGGGGGTGCATGGGTGCTGGGTTATCCTTCGCAGGTTGCTGAATCATGGGCACCGACGAACTACTTGTGAACGCGGAAGCATGGTATGCTGCTGGTACGTATACGTTGTTTGTATCTATACATCTCGGAGTAGACCGACGCTGAGACGTCTCTATTGCTACTGCAGGCAAGAATTCATGAGGTCCACTAAGGTATTATGTTCGTCAGTTGATAGGACGGTGCATGAACCGCGCGAAGACTGGTCTCGCCTTAATCATGACGAACTCCTGGAGCCCTGTCGCCGCCTTACCCTGGGCCTCCAGGCCATTCGCGTCGACCTCGCCAGCCCCGACCGTGAAAGCCTCGGTGAGCTAGCAGATTGAGAGCTCTGGTTAGTATATCAGATGGATGACACGCGAGAAGGAGGACAAGAAAGACCTTGAAGCCGAAGTGCTGGTAGATGACCTTGTTTTGAGGCTTGGACAGGCTTGGGAGACGCTCGAAGAAAGCCTTCCGCGAAGAGCATGGAGGAGTAGCCTGTGGTTCCACGTGCAATCCTATCAGCTCAAGGCAACATATCAACTGGCGAGCGAGGGCGGCGACCGCGTACTTACCCGAGCCTTGGTGCGCGGGATCGACGGCGATTTCGAAGAGGTGCCAGGAATCGAGGCGGTCGCGGGCGCGCGCCGCGAACTCGCTCGCGAGGATGTCCCTCTGCGATCGGCGCGTACTCCGCTAGTCTCCGTAGTGCATACCGCTCTATGAGCTGCGTTCTGGAAGGGCCGCGCAGCAGCACAAGGTGTTTGGGTTTCTCGTATGGCTCAAAGCGCGCACGCGCCGTCTCTCGCGTTTGCTTCAAGTCCAAGGTCACCCCGGGAGGCAACCAGAGCGCGACTGCGACGATCTCCTCCTCAGGCTCCGCACCTTGCCCCGATGCCAAGGCCTGGGATGTGACGCCCTCTTTGCTGGGACGTAAGCTTGACCTGAGGATAACCACGACGTCTGCGTTGCCCCCGGCGAGAAGCGTCGCGCGCACCATGACCGCGCTCTGGAAGACGTGGAGGCCGCGGATCGTCTGCTCCTCCTCTGGCGTCGGGTGCGTTGGCCATGGATCCGCGACCAACGCAGGCGCGCAGGCGTAGTAACACATCGTGGGGTCGTTCACGAACGCGCGGGTGAGCACGTCTGCGACTGCGGGCAGCTCTGAATGCTTCGCGGCTCGGACGTAGGCGTCGGGATGCCTGGGCATTGCAGAGAGGAGGTTGGAGGACAGGTGAGTCTGAGTGAACGCTCGAACGTCTGAACGTTGAACTGGTCGACGTCGACACTGGCCTAGGCCGAGTCTGCAAATCCGGTAGTACTGTGCTTGAGCATGTGGTCAAAGATGTATGTGTACGGGTATGTTCGCGGCTGCGGTCGCTGCGTACGTGAATTTCCTGAGTCCTCGGAAAACATATCGGGCACTGACAACGGCGGGTGTCGTTGATATGAGTCATTTAAATGAGACTCCGGGCCCGAGACAATGCACACGCATTCATGCTTTGACAACCGGAAGAAGTCGTGCTTACCGAGTGAGCTTCGATGACGCAGGCGTTGCTCCGATGGTGCTGAATGAATATTCTGTCCAGGTTGTGTAGTCTGCTCGAGTGGCAGGGAGACCAACATCCAACCGTTTACGGACGTTGTCTGATCCCTTCGAAGGAGCAATGAGAGAAAGAGAAAGCTGAGGAGAGTGCGTGTTCGCCAGCCGACGTGGTCCTGGAATCCACTCGTGACCGGTACGCTGGCACTGTCATCTTCAACCATTATCATTCGTTGGTTATTGGATGAATCTCTGGAAAGAGCGTCACTGGACGATCTGCGTGATATCAGAAGATGAGGCGGTAAAAGTGATGTTACAGTAGCCCTTGATGTGGGGAACGTGTGTGAGGTGACCATGCCGGCCGTAGGCCGCGCCTATCCTAGTCGTACGTCCACTGCGAGAGTTGCGTTTATGTGAGCTCGTTTTGTCTCGGGTAGTCGTGTTAAGACTTGCCTTGATCATGACGAACTCGGGCACGCCTACGGCCGCCTCGTGACGGGCCTTAATGCCGTCCGCATTGACCTCACCGACGCCGACAACGTGCGTGTCGACGAGCTAACGGCGGAGGGAGCCCCCGTCAATAAAGTGCATGCGGTGCGGAAGGGTAAAAACGTGGACGGACTTCGAAGCCAAAGTGCTCGTATATGTCCTTGTTTCGGGGCTTGGAGGCGGTCAGGTGGCAAGGACTTGGGGAGGCGCGGCGGAATCCCTCTCTGAAGAGCATGGAGGAATAGCCTACTCATCCACGGGATCAGACCGCGTCAGTTATGCACGCACAAGCATGTACGGGTGAGGGGCCCTGGCCGCACCTGCGCCTTGTTGGTCTGTGTCGACGCCTATCATAAAGAGGTGCCAGCTATTGGGTCGGGGGAGGTTGTGCGCTTTAAACTCCCTCGCAAGTGATCCCTCGACCGCCGCGGTGTAGTCTCCGCCCAGCCTCTGTCAGCATGGCAGGAGCCATCGACAAGTAGTAAACAGACAGCGCACCTTGACGCTAGTGAGGCCCCACGAGAATGCAATCTTGAGTGCACCAGCGCGGAGCATCGTCGCGAGGCTGAAGTCAAGCGTCGACCCTGGGGGCAGCCACAGCGCCACCGCTACGATCCGCTCCTTCGATTCCGGCTTCGCGGACGAGGCATCGTGGTCGGTGGGGATGGCCACTACGTCCACGTTGCCGCGGACCAGCCCTGGGACCTTCACCATCGCGCTCATGAAGATGCGCAGCTCGTGGATGGTCTTCTGCTCGGCCGGCGTCGGGTGTGCTGGATCCTTAACCAAGGCTAGGACACCGCCGTAAAAGCACATCGTGGGGTCGTTGACGAACGTGCGGGTGAGGAGGTCCGTGATCTCGGATGCCTCCGACGGCTTCGCGGGGCGGACGTAGGCATTGGGATGTCGGGGCATGGCGTACAGGGATAGATCTGAACTGCAGAATGAATGACAGGGCAGATCAGAGCCTTCTGAGAGAGATTATATCTTGTTTATTGCGCCTGAGTCAAAGAGCCGTGGTCCCTCTACGAACACAGACGGACACACGCCTTACCTGCACATTTTGATTGCGCGCAGCTTGGGACGGATATGTTCGAGGAGTTGATGGGGACGCAGTTTGAAATTCGACGTGTGGCAATGGATCTGGATATGTTCGGACAGGTGATGATGAAGACGGAATTGTCTGCGGAGTCGCACCGCACGAAATTCTATATTTTGATCGGGCACTGTTCCGCTTTGATGGCACCAGTATGTAGGGATGGATATCGACTCCAATATTGACTAAAGCTGAAGAGAGGGGGCATTAGACAGTAGCACGATACGAACGGTCTGTGAAACGAAAAACTTTTATAATACCTACGAAACTCAAACCGGGAGATGCTAGAAAGGTGGAAATCAGAAAGCTTACATCTACAGAACCGATTGGAGACTGTGAACTCTCCCCGACACGACGTCATCATCTTGCACCTGTGCCCTCTTCGCTTGTTGTGTTCCTTTTCCTACATAATCGGCGCAATGGACCGTTCACTCCCCCCGCAATTACAAAGCCCACTATTCGATTGCCTGGCTGGAGCACCAAGTCACTGGACATCGCATGGACGACTGGAGTGCGACATGATCTTCCTCCAAGAATACACAGCCAATCGATTCTGCGACCAATTACGCAACAATTACACTCACTGTGACGGTCAGGTCCTTCCAACCTTGCGCAGTTGGAGTAGGGCGGTGGAGGCGATAAGGTAAGACAAGAACTCGTTGTTGTTCATTGCCCTCGAGAGAGAGCCTTCCGTTGATCTCGAGAGTGCGGATGCACTGGTCAGACTGCCAAGTTTATTGCCGCGCGTAGCTCAGCGGATACAGGCGTAAGGTAGACGTACCACTTAGGCTGAGATCGAGCCTGCTGATGTTGTGCAGGACATCGATGATGTCCAGGTCCTCGAGCAACCACCCGAAGCTCCTTCGCGCCTTCTCATACCATCGCCTCGCTCCCCCCATACGCACGGGAAGCCTGCCCACCACCGCCTCGCGCATCCTGTCCGTCGCCCCCATTACGATAGCATAAGGCGCAGGTCCATTGATGTAGTTTTTACGCAGAGAGGATGGAACGTTGGATAATTAAGCTTGGAATGGTCAGCGGATTGCCGTACTATTGCCAACGACCCTGCAATGGTTCCTGACGTTTGTAGATCTGGAAGAGTGGCATGGGGGAAACGAGTAGCGAGGATGTGAGAGACTTATCATCGGTTACTCCACAACGATCGAGTAATAAACGAGTAATAAACGAGTTTTAGGGCAGGCTTGTTGGAATTATACTAACAAGCGGTGGACCGGCCCTAAACCCACCTCCAGCCAAGAGAACATTTCCGAGACGCGCAGTAGCTCCTTTCATGAGCATTTCCACTGGGCATGGTCCTAGATCTCACAGACCACAGTCGCCATAAGATTCGATTGTCAATCAGCTGCATCTGTTTCGTCCCACGGAGGCCGACACACACATCGGCTATTAGAGATGTGGTACACGCACAAGCACAAACACTTACAGACGCGGGGACAACGGGTAAGTATGTACAATGTCATCTATAGATAAGGTAACGTCCACGGCTAATGCTACACAATGTCTGCTCTTTTCGAAGGACCGTCCAAACGAGATTCTCGCACGTCTCCTGGTGTCCGCTGCGAGACCGATGCCAGGACATATGTGCTGTCGGTCTCCTCGGGTTCGTCCATATCAACACCACGAGCTCTTCTCCGCGACTGGACCGTCATGCTCTGAGCGCTGCCCACCTCGGCTTGGAATGTCGTCATGGTCTTCTCTACATTGGCTATGTCATCGTAGAACGACATCTTCATGCTGACGAGGACAATGATGACAGTTGGATAGATGCCCTGCAAAACGCTCACTTTCTCAGAACAAGCCACACAATCAATAAAGAAGATCTACCTACCGTCAGATGGCCAAGGATGTCCGCGATGACATAGACGCCATTGTTATCGGTGGCAAACAGGATAACTGTAATAATCTGTGGCGAGATGGGTGAGCAGCGTTTTGTCAACGGAGAATATCTCGACGCACAAGAACGACAGAGTACAGCACACCGGACTCGACGATCACCAGCAGGGCACTGTGGTACCTCCCGCCGTGGATAACAATCTCTCGGGTATGTTTTCGGAGGAAGTGGAACGTTGCCCTGGTTTCCCAGTAAGGTTAGTTACCCCGACTTACAACGACCAGTTGCATATTCACTTACCATGCCTTGTATCCGATAGCAATGACGCAGTACACGTTGGAGACACACGTGAATGCACCGAAGGACAGAAACCAGTCGGTGATGTTGTTGTTGTACACCTCTTCACCTGGTGGAGAGACGGCAAATGCGTGGACCATTCCGATCCCTGAGACTAGAAAAACGTCAAGTCGACATGAGTCTGCTTGCTTAAGTTCTCATCAACTTGGTACGTACTCAGACCACCAAAGATGCACGATATTGGTGGGATGATCATGCGGTAATTTCTACCCCAGAGCACCCATACCCTCCAGGCCACGATCACGTCCTGAGATCAACAGTTGGGACAAGAACCGTTGAGCTGAGGCAGTCACGTACACCAAGAAGACACTAATGATTAGAATTAGCAGCGCATGCGGGCTGTAGACCAGCAGACATGCAGACGGAATGCCCGCACTCACATTGATCACTTCGACAGCAATTTGGATGAAGACGATTGGGTTCCCCTGGTCGTTGAGGATACTCAACCCACCATCTGCAGCATGCTGATCGAAGAACGCGATCAAGTTCTGCCGGCATGAAAGTGCTATGTGTACCGTGGAAAGACTGTACATCAGCACGGTGAGGACGAGCATAACCGTATTGGGCGTGGTATCCCTCTCCCCCCGTCTCTTCTGCTTGGCCCGCTTCTGACTTTATCTCTAGGTCAGATCGCTCGAGAGTCGACGGAAGCACCACCAGGTCGACTGTCCGGACTTACATCAAAAGGTAAACCGCACCAGCGGCCAGCGTTGTGAAGAAGCCTGTCGTGCAATTTAGTTCTGAACGATACCCGGAGGACAAATCCGGAAAAGCCTACCATGGAGGATGGCTTCGCAAAACAGAGCCACGAAGTACGCTTTTGAAAGGGGGAACACAGAAGAGGGCATGACCTCGTAAGTCTGGTATGAGTCGGAGTTGGGGGTTGGTCTTGTCCTCGCGCAGCCGTCAAGTTGATGCGTTGGTGTTGCCGCTCTGCAGCAGGACGAGGAACGTTAGAGCATGGCGATCCTTGCCTCTAATAGATGGTGGACCGTTGATATGTGCTCTGTCGTGGGACAGCTTGCGTCCAATTATACATGCGTACTTACCGAGGACCTTCCTGTGATGGTAGCTTATCGCGCGACGTATCGCAGGCGAAGGGTCGGAGGTCCCGGGTAAGAATATGTCGTCATCCCCAAATGTCGTTTCGTCCAACGGTGATCGCTAGCCGATGCCATTCTGCCGGACCAGGGTCTTTAACACCCGTTGTCGATCAGGGCTGCTGATCAACGTTGCGTCCCATTTGCAGGTTGGGCTACTTAGAGCTATCGGCTTGCGGGCCTGCTACTTATTATATAACGAGGAACCGCACTAATGTGAATTTGATGGCCCCCTCGCTTGCCAGTGGCTTCCGGCTGTCCTGACCCCAAGTCCTCCATGCTAACCCGCCCACGTGTCTTCAATATGTTCAACTGACGTTTTGCATGTGTTGTTAGTCTAGCATATCTCCAGAAAGTTGCTTCTTTGACACGTCATGGGTGATCCAGTTGCAAGGTGAGTGGTCGAGGTCGCGGAGGTGCCTTTCTTACAGTCATCATGTTATCGTTGCGAAGATTCTTTTTACTCACACCAATGGGTCATCAGTCCCAGTCAGGCATAAAGCGATCAAGCTCTACATAAAAAGAATGAGAGCCTGCGCAACCATGGTCGCATAACGTCGCATACCCGATAGCGAGGCATTATCGGCTCTCATTCGTGGATATCCTTTAGCCCCCCGTCTTGAACGTTCGTCATTTATACGGCGGCTCTGGCTTTGGACAGCCGAACCCTTGTGTGTCAGGGAGCAGGTGTGTTTGTGCTTACCATAAGTACCTATAATCGCTCTGCCCCAACATTGACAACTCGTTCTCAACGCTGCTCGCCTACAGACTGGTCATGTCCTCTGGTCCTCTGGCAACAGCTCTCAGCCAGGCTATCGCATTACGCCAAAAGCGGTCAATTCCCACACTAGACCTGTTGGACAAAACCTCGCTCGGCGCGCCCGACCTGTTCTCCAATGACTACCTCTCCCTCACTCGCGACCCCGCCCTACGCGCTGCAGTGCTGGAGAGACTTTCGGAGGCGGACCTCATCCTTGGCAGTGGTGGCTCACGAGTGCTGAATGGAAACACCTCGGCCCACGTCGCGTTCGAGTCCCGCACGAAGGACTTCTTCGGCTCTCCCGCCGCCCTCCTTTGCAATTCCGGATACGATGCGAACGTCGCGTTCTGGCGATCCATCCCACAGGCCGGGGATGCGATCATCTTCGACGAGCTTGTTCACGCTTCTACGCTCGACGGCATGGCGGAATGCCGCGCGAAAGACGCCTTGTATCCCTTCCAGCACAACTCGGTCGACTCGTTCCGCGAATGCCTCCTGCGCGTCCTCAAAGCGCGTCCGACGATCGCTCGAGGTAGAGCCACGGTCTTTGTCGCGCTCGAAGGCCTGTACAGCATGGACGGGGACTTCGCACCTCTCCGCGAGATCGTCCGGGCCACGGACGAGCTCGTTCCTCGGGACTGCCGCCACATCATGGTCGACGAAGCGCACTCCACTGGGATCTACGGGCCGCAGGGTCGGGGGCTCGTCGCCGCGCTTGATTTGACTGGACACGTCGATAGTATCCTTCACACGTTCGGCAAGGCGCGCGCTGCTAGCGGTGGTGCGTACGGAATGCCTAGTGCTCCCAGAAGTTCCGTGGGCGTGCTAACCTTGGAACCCGCGCAGCTGTGCTCCTTACGTCCGCCATAGTCCGGCATTATATCATCAACTACGGCCGGCCCTTCATTTTCTCCACGTCGATGCCAGGCGCGTCGCTCTGCATCCTGAACGCGTCGTTCGACCACATCCAGAGCCGCGCCGGCGACGAGGTCTGCACCATCACTGCTTCTCCCCCGCGGATCAACGGTCACTAACCACGTGTCTCGCTAGGCACGAGAACGTCTGCGCCGCATCTCCGAATACTTCCGCCGTCTCCTTGACGAAGGGCTCAAGGCCGTCCCGCCATCCCTCCTCTCGCTCCGCACCCGCCGCGCACCAGCAGACTTCCCGAGCGACATCGTCAGCCCCATCTTTGCAATCCTCACGGAGCACCCCACAGCTCTCGCGGCGCACCTCCGCCGATTCGGATACGCCTGCACGTCCGTGCCGTATCCCGCAGTGCCGCGCGGGGAGGAGCGCATCCGGGTGGTCGTCCACGCTGCGAACGGGCCGGAGGAGCTTGTGGAGTTGGTGACCCGCATGCTCCAGTGGGCGACGACCATGCAGGCACAGAACGTTCAGCCGCGGATCACACCTCTCCGTCCGAGACTGTGAGGCCACGTAGTCATGTAGACCGCGACCCGCAAGAAAAGAAACTTTGGTAACAATATACTAGTACTTGTTATACTTGAGGACACTTACGTTGTCATTATTATTCAGGACGCTTGGTCGTCATAGACTTTTCCGTTTTCAGAGTATATACCGACATGATAATAGTTAATTCCTCAGCCAGCAAGGAAAGTAAAAGCTTCTGACAGACGCCAGACTCGATTGTGCCACCATATGCGTGGGGACAAAGGCCAAGAGCTTACCCAACGTCTCCGCTCGTACGCAAGTCGACGCCATCAGAGTCTGGATTAATGCCCAGACGATCATTCTAGCCCGTCGCTAGAGACTACGGAGATTGGGCTAACGAGGGGGTGGGTGGGTATCATGTTGCCCACTGCGACAAGCATGAGCGAATTTGGATGATCAATGGTTTTCGTGCCCTCACCTTCGTCATTACCCATTCCGGATATCCCGTGGCAGCGTCACCCAGAGCTTTCAGGCCGTTCTTATCAACTGCCCCAACCCCGAAATGATGCTCCTCATCGACCTATCGAAACTGTCAGTAAGCGTAAAGCCAAGCGACATCATAAAATGTACTTCGAATCCATAATGGGCATATATATCGCGCGTCCTGGCTGTTGTCGCCTCCAGATGTACTGGCTTTGGAGTTGTTCGCTGGAAGCCGACATCCATCAACATGGTGGTATACCCTGCCGCGTAGAGACTCAGAATGAGCGACCCAGGTCACTAGAAGGGCATGCTATGTTTACCTTTGCCTTGATGCAGGGGGTCGACTACAATTTCCAACAAGTACCAGGAGTCCTGGTGGTCGAGTCCTCGAGCCTTGAATGACTTGGCAAGAGAGCGTTCAATAGCTGGCGAGAAGTCCACCAACATCCTCTACCATCACGTCTGATGTCAGTTCGTGTACAGAACGACAGCATACCAACGGTGGTCACCTTGCCACCTGTCAAGCCCCATCCCCAAATCACCCTGAGCAAACCAGCACGGATGAAAGTCGCGGGAGACAAATCTAGAGACTCCCCAGGAGGGAACCAGATTGCGACCGCCACGATTTCCTCCTTCTCTCCCTTGCTCTCAGAGGAGCCTGGTATGACCACGACGTCGATGAACCCATGGATGAGGAAGGTGGCCCTGACCGCTGCCTTCTGGAACCAATTCTGGTTCCGCACGGTCTTCTGCTCGGATCGAGTACGGGGGTTGTCAAGGTCCCTGACCGGCTCCGTGACGCCGCCAAACCAGTTCATCGCGGGGTCATTGACAAACGCGCGAGTCAGGACACGTGCGACGTCCTCCAGTTCTGTGGGGAGGGCCACGCGAACGCGAGCTTTAGGGTGCCTGCCAGAGTCCGATGACATACCGTCCAATCGCTGGAAAGAGGAAGAGGAAGTGTGGGACTGTGCCGGTCGGCCGCCACTGTACTAGTCTGCGTATATAATACGTACCAAAATGCCACATGGGACCTGTTCCGCTGAGCACTCGCCAGGCGCAGTGCTCCAGAGACCGGATCCATCTTGGGTCCATCTCATCAGCAACGTTCGAGTCCGGGCCGTCTTCGGGGACGATGGAATCAGTCATCAACCGCTGGTCCAGAGCCAGGAGGTTTGTTGGTAGTAGGGACTGTCGTCCGACCCAATATTCATCGGACCAAGGGGAATCATGCGAGCATAGTACGGCAAGCCAGCATTTGAAAGCAGCACAGAGCAGTCGTCGTCGTTTGCGGTCGTCGGTTCAAACACGTTACTAACAGCCAGGGATACTCGAGTTTAATAAGGCTTTCTCCCTGAGTCCAAAATAGGACTATCCATTTCTAACTCAGGTGATCCGAACTTTCAAGGGAACCCGCAACTGGCAAGTAAGTAGCAATAAATGTACGTGATTATGTACTTAAGCTTCAAGTTCACGGTGTTTACTGGAGCGCGTGTAGGATTATCCAACCGAGACGTTCAGGCAACATTCAGGCTCCTGAAGTGCATGAGCTTCGGAGATATATACCATATACCTCAGGCTGTCTCGGTCTCGCGCGCGTGGCCTCTTAGCATGGTACTCGATGACCCCGGATCGCCCGCACACAAGACAATCATGTACGACGGGCACCGCACACGTCCGCACAAGGTCATCAGAATCCTCCGTATCAATAAATACATTCCACGTTCCACGCAGAACATCCACCGATATGCAGCTCTACCACGACGACAGCAAGACCCTCCCTCCTCCAGGCCCGGACCTTCCGGATGCAATTCTAGTATACATAGAATACGGACGATTATATGCGAGCATGACGACGTAGCCTCTATGAAATCGTGCTCTAATGCTAAAACGAGTGGTAACTGGTGACGGGTAACTGGTAACTGGGAGCTGGTAAACATGCGGATAGATGCTGGTAACCGTAACTCAAGAACACATGCTACACACACAGATCAATCGAACTATATACTTACACTGGAACGATGCTAGGACTGGTGCTGATGCGCGGAACGCTCAGCGCTCAGCGCTCACGATGGGATGGTGGGACAACGAGCCTGATCCCGACGTGCACACCAGGCTCGAACCAGAGCCCTCGCCCGAGCTCGTCGCGCCGTACGACCGCCCCCCAAGCCGGCCCCGGGCCGCGAGAACCTCAGGTGGGATCTGGATGCCGTTGAAGTCGAGGCTCGGCTGCCTTAGGTCCTTGTTCTTGCGCGACCGTCCGCGCCGGCTCTCGACGCGCGCCTCGAGGGCGCTCAGGCTGCCACCCACGCGCTTGCCCTTGCGCCTTGGGTGGACGAGGGCGTCGGGGCAGAGCAGGAGCAGGACGACGAGGGAGGCGAGGACCAGCGAGCCCGCGACGACGAAGATCGCCTTCGGGAACGTCGCGACGGTCTTGCTGTAGATGATCCCGAACATCACCGGCTAAGTACAGGGTCACGGTGAAGTTAGTGAGACATGCGTGACTGAAGAGCGCGGGTCAAGTGGGAGCGACGTACCCCGACGACGGTCTGCCCGATGGCCTGGAGGAGAGAGAACGCAGCAAACATCTTTCCGGTGTCGGTCTCGCCGCGCGACTGCGTGACACATAGGGCGAGGCTGTTGACGGCAGGGATGAGGCCCGAGCCGAAGCCGCTCAACATCGTCGCACCGACGAACAGGGCCTGCCCCGAGTAAGGGCCGTAGTCGGTCGGAGAGAGCGATACAAGCGAATGCGAGAGCAGGTCCAGGAAGAGGGAGCCTGCAATGAGGGCCTTGTCGAATCGCATCGCCTCGGCCAGCGCAGCGTTCGCTGCGGCAGGGGTGACTGGGTGGCCGGGGACGGGGACGGGCTTGGCTGGTTTGAATGTTGCGATCAAGACTTTCGAGGGTGTCAGTCCTCGGTTGTGGCTCGTAAGGGATCAGGATTGACTCACAAGGAAGGATGAAAAGCAGATGCAATGCCCGGGACGATCCCATGAACGAAATATAGTAGCTCAGCTGTGGGACAAATTAGCTAGAGCATCGTCATTGTAGATGCGGCAACAGACCTTCTCAGCGCTCCAGCCGTAGATATGCTCGGCGTAGAGGTACTTCAGCTGGAACAGCCCCTGTAAAAGAAACGGAAAATTAGGCTTGCTCTTCTGGGAGACGTCGTGCACTGACCAAAGACAACAAGTGGCCAAAGAATACCGCGGCGAGCAGTGTCATGCTCCAGTCCTTGTGCTTGACACCATTCGGAGTGGTGATGGTCTTGGGCATGAACAAGCGGTAAGGGCTTATGAGACGCTCAAGCATCGTCGGTGGTGCCTCCGACAATGGTTGTGTCACGAGAGCGGGAGAGGCGGCGGCTTTAGCCTTCTTTTTGTGGAGCGATTCGGGGAACAAGAACAACACAAGAAGGAAGTTGATGAACGACCCAAGCGCTGCAACGTAGAACACCGACGTCACAGTGGGGGCGCCGTTGTGCACGCCAGCGGCGGGCGAAACAACTGGGATGAGGGGGTGACGGATCAAGAACGCTCCGATAGTGGGCCCGAGGGCGAAGCCGAAGTAGAACACGCCCGTGAAGCGCGAGAATATGGCGGCGCGCGAGCCGTCGGAGGTGCAGTCCGAGATGTACGCAGACGTCGTGGCTTGGAGGGTAGCCCACCCCCCGAACAGTCCCTCAATGATTGGGGATATAACCAACAACTTGTGCCCATAAGCCGCGAATACGCTATGGGGAGTCGACACCAGAATGAACATCAAGTCTCTGTGGATCATAGGTTAGGCCGAGGCTGAGGAAACGAAAGCGCGTACGACTACTAACGTCATTAACAGACCAAACGTAGAGGCGGCAAGAACCTTGGTCCGTCCGTGGGTCTCCCCAAAGCTGCCCCACCAAAAGGTTGTGAATGCGGAGAGAGCGCCCATAGTTGTCGTCATGATGGTCTGCAGTCGTGCTGCTTGTGCTTGCACAGCCGGGTCTTTCAGGCAACGCTCAGAAGGCGGGCGCCGGGGATCGGGTTCGTCGTCATCGTTGTCAGGTGGTGGGTATGGTTGCTCGGGAGGTATCAGGTCATAGGCTGGAGAGAAATCGACCTCTAATGGTTGCGAGGAGGGTTCGACAGGATTGCGGGAAGTAAAACGAGTGTGATATGAGTTGGGATGGTGAAATGCGCTGACTGTGGTCGTATTTGACTTCGTATGGTCGTACACATCATGCCCGTATACGGCGTTGCACGATATCTGGGTGAAGACTTGCACACGAGGCGCGATCGTCATGCCGCGCTATGAAATATGAGATAGACAGAACTCGAGAAAAATGCTGAGAACTTACTACGAGCGAGGCTACGATTGCGAATGGGACCAGCCTGGCAATCTGCTCAGTATTTGCGATGGGATTTGAGAGTAGATCGAAGTGAAGGGAAACATTCCAAGGAAGACGATATCACAAAACCAACCGTGTTGAGACAGGTATAAGAGACGAGAATAGACGAGTCACGGGAATGAAAGGACCCTCTAACCGGCAAGTAGGTTCAGAAGTGGTCTTTACAGGCGTTGGGAAACATGGCCCGCTCTTTCTCTTAATTTCCACGTCGCTCCATTTTGGGTGCATTTCCGTCGGTCCGAAAACTACACACAAGGATGTGTCGATCCCACCGCGGGAGGGAAAATAAAAGATTGCGTGTGAGTTCATAGACGAAGTCACCCACTGCTTCGCTCGCCCCGACTCCAAATGATGAGAAGAGGAGGCAATCTTCTCACCAGACCTGATGTGCACTCGGGACGCGTCCTGATGCTATGCAACCGACCACGACATTTGTCACCCTTGCGCCCGAGAGCCTCGCCCATGTTTTAGTAAGCACGTAGATAAGGGGACGCATGCCAAAGGTTTCAGTGCCCATGCTACGCCGAGAGGAAAATACCTTTAGGCGTGCAAAAGGACGACGTGAATTCCGGAACATCCGTGGCATAGAACATAACGCGGAGAAGACAGAATCCTACGTTTCTCTCCGCCGACTTCATAACGTTGGCGTAACATGTGCTCGGCACTCGCACAGTCCTGCCGATGAAGGCCAGCGAAGAGAAACGTTGGAACAAGTGTCTCCGTATGTCCTCGGGATGCGAGGGCAGATATAAGACACGACGCGATAAGCTGCGGACCGTCGGCCGACCAGCAATAATGGCTCGGACGCCACTTTGGACAACGTTGGGGACAGCAGGCACGTACCATAGCGGTCTTGGTCGGTAGAATGGCTTCCGCTTAGAGCCCTCGATACCGAGTAGAGGCTCCCTCTCGGATATGCAGTCGGGTGGTGGTCCACTGACTCCGTTCGTTCCACTAGCCGAAAGGTGAGCGGGATGGGAAGGACGATCGGAGGCTGGTGGGCGCGAGACGGAAGGAGAATATATGGAGAAATTAGAGGAGACGACGGCGTCGACCGCCTGGTACGAGGAGGAGCCCGCCATGGACGGCGAGGAGAGGTGGAAGGAGAGGGATAAGGAGGGACGTGGGGAATGTGGGGAAGAGGGCCATGCGGAGGGCTTGTGCCGAGTCCCTGTGGCGGGTGGTCCGGCGCGAGATTGGCTCCAGATGCTGGGATTATAACAGCTCTTACCGGATGCTTGGAGCCTGGGAGTTGAACTTGTCTTGTGGCGAAGTGAACCAAGCGGGGGATTGTATCACTTTAAACTGGTTCGGCTTAGATGGGAGACAACGAACCACTGAGTTTGAAATGGGCGGTTTGGGGGCGTGAGCTGATCGCGCCGGTCGGCGCCGCCTCTTGCCTTCACGCTTGTCGTCGTCGCCGTCATGGACCGCGACGAGCAGCATACATCCCCCTATCCACCACACCCCAATGCCGTTGCGGGTCCCTCGTCAATCCCAGACCTCCCGCCTCTCTTTCTCCCGCCTCCAGGTCCATCACTTCTGCTTCAAACATCCCGTCCTGATCTCGCTGACCTCGCGCCGCCTCCAGGCCCTCCACGACGACCTCCTTACCTCAGAAGCACAGAAGACCTCATTAAGCGTTTCGACCTCCTTCCTGCCTACGACAAATATGTCCGTCCCTTTGCTCCGCCCGTCGGCCAGCCGAGTGCCACAGACAAGGGGAAAGGCAAGGAAATCGTCGCCCGCGATGCACCTGCGTCATCTCCCGCTGCCCCCACACCAGCGGCCGCCAACGATGGAGATGAGGACGACGGGACAAAGGGAGAAAAGAAGTTTAAGAACTATAAGCATTTGATCAAGTCTGTTCCCGGTGCGTTCTTTTCTCCTCCAACATTCACCCGCCACACGATGCGACTCTACAACCATAGGCAAACATTCCATGAAGAAGGACGATTTCCTTCAGACCCTGATGATGGTCCCACCAAAACAGAAGATGCAGATTGAGGAGTTCAGTGTGGCCACCCAGCAGCAGGCGTTCGCGATGAGCATGGAGGGGCTCAAAGGCGTGCGTACTTCCTTTGTCTTCACATACGCCCTCTTGAACATCCAACCTCGCCGTTAGTGGAATATCCATACATTAGTCGCAGAGTCCTCGCAGGCACGAGAAGACCGGAAGAGACGGGTATGTTTCGTTCAAGCTGCATGCGTCGTCTCACCTTTTGCTCATGCGACCCCGATGAATATCTACCCTTCGGCCATTTGTGCGCACACTCTCACCATGTCCGTACGCCCATTCGTGCATCGCAACCATCGACCCGGCTTTGCACCCTCAGAAAGAGCTCAAAAAGCTTGCGAAGGCACAGGGCCAGAGTCTCTTACAAGCTACGGCAGCGCCGAATACACCGTCCGGACACCCCGCAACCCCTGGCGTGGCGCCACCTCGAACATCAACACCTCAGCCGGGTGTGCCGAAGCCACCACCTCCACTGCAGCAGTCATCACAAGCTCGCGGGCTAACCCCCGTCGGTATCGGGACGCCACAATCTGTCTCCACACCAGTGCCTCAGCAGCAGCCTACACCTGCCATACGCGGTGTCAAGCGAGAGCGGGAGGATACTGGTTTGCAAATATCTGGCAACGTCTCGCAAGGAGGGTACGGTCAGGACGGCGCGAAGTCTGAGCTCCGGGGGACGAAAGCAGGGACTACTGGCGTGCGGCCGCGGCCGATTAAGAAGGCGCGTCTGGTACGTCATCTTCCGTTGTCACTCGCACGCTGTCTCGCACCGCTAACTTGCTCGTCCCCGCTCTAGGACGGCAATGGCCAAATGCCCATCCAACAGCCGACGCCCCATGCATGACCTCTGGCTGACGTCTTGGCTCCGTGTCCCTTGGCGTACCTCCCTCCGAATCGCCCGTCTTCTCGTTCTCCCTCAGCTCCTCCACCGATCGCTGCATGATGCGATCAGCATCCCCCACGCATCTTGTTTCCTTCTCGAATCCTGGACCAATATCTTACATCATACATACATCGACTCACCCACCATATCCCATGTTCACTTCGCGCAACGCGCCGCCCCTCAGCATTTCTCCACATCACATTTGTAGACCATATATTGCGCGACAGCTCACATTTGACGACACATTCTCCGATGGCACCACTCCTGCTGGCGACCACACCTTGCGGCAGCAGGCAATGCGCGGGTTGTTCCTTCATCCTTGTTGGAACCTGGACCGGCGCTCCTGACCGGAGCTCCGTCATCGACGTGTCCAGACGTCGTCTATCCCGCATCTCCGCGCGCTCTTGTAAGTGGAAATAGTCGGACGGCGGTTGCCTCAGCCTGCTCGTTGTCAATTTGGGGCTGACAGCAAGCCTCTCTCCCCCTCTTTCTCAGTCATTCGCTCGTACCTGTGCACCACGGTGTGGTCCAGCCAGTTTTCTGGCGTTGGCATTGCCTGTATCGCCATCTGGTTTGATTGTCTCGATGAAGATCATCTCGTGGCGACAGATATCCGCAGAGCCGCGAATGCTCATGCTCGCCAACTTCTCCAAAACTTCGCGTCCCTGTGCACGGTCCGACTAGCACACGCGTATCTGCGTGCTCATGTGGTCCGTGAAGATCGGTTTCGTCCCTGTTGCTCTATCTTTGCACTGTTCGCACGCGCCGTCCCTCTCCCCCGCGCGCCTCCATCGCCCAAGAACAGTCGATCCGGATCGATTTCGCGCATACATGCGTCCTCCAGAAGGTTATCTGGCACGCTCACGCCTGCGTGTAGCAGAGGCGCTGGTTTCTCGCGTATCCGGGGTAGCGTACGATGTATGCTCCCCATGGCAGCCATCCGTCATCGTCTCCCAGCTGCCTGCTTAGCCTCGTCGAAGCAGAAGCGGGCTGCCAATCATTGCACTTGCGTTGTTCTTCGCCGATCCGTGCCCGACCGGCGATTTCGCACCGGGGGTTTGTGTCGCACGTCCTCATTGACACCGGCGGGCGAGCAGTCGTGAGCGTTGTGCGGGCGTTCGGGCTCCATCTTGTGGCTCGAGTTCGGTCTGCGGTGGTGTCAGACGGCGTGGACCGCTGCCAACGTTGGCGCGCTGCGAGCGTTCTGCAGAACATTTCCGGCAGGCGTCTGCGTTAGTCTCAGGTCTGGAGCAGTCGCCCAAGGATGCTGACAATATTAATGCGTCCACCGCTACTCCGACCTGAAGCCTGATCCTTCGGTTCTGCTGACGGAGGCGGCAATGGGGAGGCTTTCTCGGCTACATGGCCATGAATCCGTGTCACGCATGAAGATGACCCGGTTGTTTGACGAAGGACGCAGAAGAAGGACCAGCGCCCTGAGGGTTTAGCGTTTGATCCCTGGGAGGACATGCAGGTACACCGTGGATGTGGATTGTGAGTACCCAATACTAGATGTACAGCGCCCCAATGCATACCGAAGCGATTCACCGGTCGCGTGGCGTAGCAGCAAGTCAAAGTCCCCGAACTGCGAGCGCGAAAATACACGAATGGTAGACTGTCCTATAAATTACCTCCTGCGTGTGATCGTGACCGGCAGCCTGGGGCGCGTCGCGATCCCGTAGTCCTTGAACCCCCGCCTGTACTCCGCGGGGTCCCACCCGTCCTGCAGCCTGAAGTCGAACTGCCGCAGCAGGGTGCATGCGACCATCCGGATCTCGGCCATGGCGAGGTTCTTGCCCACGCAGTTCATGGGCCCGTACGAGAACGGCATGAACGCGATCTCGTTGTGGGTGAGCGCGGACGCGTCGAAGGAGCCGTATTCCTTCTCCGAACCGCACCCGGCGTGCCGCGGGAGTGCTGCAGAGGAGAGTTTTCCGGAGGCGAGGAGCCACCGTTCAGGCCAGAAGACCTCTGGGTACGAGAAGTTGCGGGGGTCGAGGTGCATCGAGTAGAGATGGCAGCAGACGGCGGTTCCGGGAGGGATGAAGCTTCCGATGGACAGCGGCGGATTAGCAAATACATGGGGAGCTGCAAGGTATAGCGTTATACGTATACGCACATGTTCCCAGCGTGGATTCCTTGCGCGCCACGAGGCACTTGCCTCAGACTGCCGTTCGGTGCTGGAGGGAAGACACGCAGCGACTCATTGCTGTAACGAATGCATCAGCTGCGGTAGGGGACTGAGAGGTATAGAACAGCTCCGCACATTATCGCGTCCATGTATGGCAGTCGTCCATGGCGTGCCGTGCTCAGCGTGGTTTCCCCGTCGAGGTAGCAGTTGTCGACTTCTTGCAAGAGGGTGGCATAGATTTCCGGATGCGTAAGGAGGCAGTAGAAAAAGCTGGTAAGGGCGGTCGAGGTGGTATCCGAGCCTGCCACGATTGCTAGGACACCATCGTCAACCAGCTGGTGGATTGGTGGAGAAGGTCTATTTGGTTGATCCTCGTGGTTCTTGCTAGACATTAGAGCTTGAGCAAAATATGGCGGGCGGAAATAAACGCATACCAAGTAGTAGAAGAGGTCGCGCTTCTCCGAGCCCTGGAGCGTTCGCTTGATCGCGAACTCTCTGCAGCGACCAAGGAAGGCCTGAAGCGGGCCGGCAACAAGGGGTATGAGCATGGCGTAGAAACCTAACCATGGAACATGCGAAAAGAAAGCCGCGAAGCTGAGCATGGCGTTCGAATTGAGCTACGAATAGATGAAACGCGAAGATGAGCCTACGTACATAACGCCAGAGTCGAGCTGAGCCCAGAATCTCTTTTGGTCTCCTTCCATGATCTTTGAGTTCTCTCCAAAACTGCCAGCGGAGGTGTGAGCCGGTGAGGGAAGTGCAATTGCTAAGCCTACTTACGCCATGTCGCTCATGATTTTGTGGCTTCGCAAGTGACGGCAAGTGAGCGAGGCAGAGACGTGTAAACACAATCGTGCTTACGAGATTTGGGCGAACTGGTCATCCAGTTCGATGACCTTGTCCTGCAATGTCGACAGCAGCCTGGCCAGTTCCGCAACCCTGCCCGCCATCAGTGGTTCGTATTCCTTCAGCGCCGCAGAGTTCAGCCCTCGGTTCCACGACCGCCGTCTCCGCAAGTGCTCGTCGAGGTCCTGGATGCCCACCATGGGAAGCCCGTCGTGCGTGAGCGTCATCCCCAGATAATCTGTCGATCCGCCATCACGGCCGTCAATCGCACGCACGCAAATCGCTGGATTGCCAAAACAGGCGCACGCACTGGGTCCCTTCTGCAAGCCCGCAGCGCCCATTATGCAGCTGACGAGCGACGGATCCCGGATCGACAGCTCGTTCGGACCTGTATGCAGTGACAGTACACGCACAGCGCATACGCAAGCACATGGACGCTGTCAGCGATGTTCCCAAGCCCGCACCTCCGGCGCAGCACTCACCGGTTCGGACGACATCGCCGTACTCCTCGTGCAGCGCCTTGACCACGAAGCACTCACGCCCCGCTGCAGCGCACGCCGCCATCCACAGCTTGGAGGTCCTGAAGGCCACCGGGCCGGGGAAGCTTGCTAGGGGATGCCATGGGCCGAGTCTGTAGGCGACGACGGACACGCCGAGGATGCCGAAGTACGTGCCATACAGGAGGGAGAGAACCCCGAGAGCCGACATTCCAACGGGGAGACAATCAAGCGTCCATAGAACTGCTCCAATAATCGCCGGCGGGCCAATGAGCATCACCGAGTGAAATGCAACCGAGTAGGTCTCGTATCGCCGGAAGATTTGGTGTCCGACCTGGAGAGGTGACTCGTTGGTAAGGTGCGTTACTCGCGCGGAAAATTCAAAACACGTACTACAGCAGCGTACGCGCAGAGCAAAACTAGATCCCAGTAGGAGTTCATGTCGAAGGCAAATGGCCGCAATCTGCGTCCGGGATGGAAGGTGGATCCAGAGATACAGAAGATGATTCTAGGCGATCCGGAGACGTGGAGGATTGAGACTTAAAGTAACAAGCAAAGGAGAGTATAAGACTGAGTCTGCGAGAGGGAAGCGAGCGAGCGGCGGTGCGAAGAACAAGTAGGCATGTGCCTCGTCTCTTAAACGTTGCTTCATTCTCGACCGAACAGCCAGCATATATGCAATAGGCCTTTGCCTGGAGCTGAATGAGATGTCAGAAGCTGTCGCGAGGCAGTCAAAACAAACAGCCGAACAGTGATGAAGAGGGTGCCCACAACAAAGAAGAGCTGCACGCCGTGATGCAGCGGAGGAGGAAGCAGTGGCCCAGCACCACTGCGTGGGTGGTATCAACGCGATCATGGCTGCCCTCCTGCGCGGCATTGCGATACCAGCGCGAGCCGGGCAGAAGCCCGTTAGACCCCTGAAATACAAGCCTGGGCAGCTTCATCGAATCCGAGAAGCACCACCATGTGCGAGGCACAGGAAGGCTACTGTGTACGAGCAGTCGAAGTCCCGTCAGCGTTGCGCGACCGCAGGCAAAAGAGGAAGGCTAGACGACGGCGTTGGGACAGGGCACTTACGGGATCCCGCCCGCGTGTGGAAAAAGATCGGAGATTTTGCCGACTATCGTCGCACGCTTTTGCTTGGCCGATGGCTTGCACAAGCGAAAGACGGTGTAGAGGCAGTGCTGCGAGGCCATATTGAACTCCCGGGCATACCTGCCAAACATGACACCTGAGCACACGAGGTCTAGGTGCGGGGCCAACTCGGCAGAAGGTACCAGTGAAACCTCCAGAAATGCCCAACAGCCATCCGGTGGGGCATGGAGGGCAATTTGGAATGGTCAACTTTTAGAACAAGGGGCTGCAAGAGGACCTAGACGGTTGCTATGTCAGTTTTGAGGGCCACTACCTTCAAATCCAGACAGTTTGAGAAAGAGAGGGAGGTAGATCGGGAACTCGAACGGAACGCTGCCGAGAGTGCCAGTCGTGACCGCCCGACTTGCGCTCGGAGATCATTCAAATCTACAACTCCGCTTGCCACGTGAATCTAGGATCAGCCTCCTACCGCCCACTTCGCGAATACTAAAGGGTACAACAACGGCTGTACACCAGCCTATCCATACACTTCGATTGGAGTCTGGTAAATGCGCCCCACCCTCCCCCTAGCCCGGGCGGGACGAATCGAGTCCCAGCTGCATGAACTTAGAGGAGTGAAGAGGACTGGAAGCAAGCACCTGCAGCCGCGCTCACACATGCCCGGGCTTGGCCCGGGCGCAACAGAATTCGGATGCGATACTGGCGATGCGGGGCGGCGCAGGCACAAAGAACGTGAAATCAGCAAAAGAACCCGACCGATTCTCATCTATCATCCACGCTGATGGTTAACAAGGCCAGAGCGTAGCACTCCGCCCGCCCGCCTTCCGAGTCCTTGACAGTGACAGTGGCTCGGAGGCGAGTAGGTTGCCGTACCATCGAAAGAAGCAAGGAGAGAACATCAGCGGACGACGGCATGCCAAAAGATCTCCGATCACGGGGCAGAGGGTCGGTCTCGCACCCGGTCAGTGTTTTCTGCGGTGGTAGGGTGGGAGTGAAGAGGATTTGGGTACGAGGTTGGAGAGTAGCAGGTAGGGACGAGAAGAGCTTTGCCAGTCTTATGTATCTCATTCGGCCCCAAGTCAGAAGCTGGGCCATGCACCGAACTTGGGATCATCTTGCGCAGAATACAAATTATTGTATTATACGATGGCATAATATGGCGACACGGAGCACCTGATCAGTGAGCATCTGTCATACAGCGAATGATCATGATTTGGTCCACGTCGACATGACAAGATGGACTCAGCAGTCAGAGCGTGCATGCGAGTCCGAGTTGGTGGCTCGAAAAGGTCATACGCTTCGTGGCGTTTCCCTGCGAGTAATGCCAGCCCGGGTGTCTATCCGAAAGGGCTCTCTATTGCGGGTTCGAAGGCAAGCTCTCTGCACTGTATAGAAAAAAAATAGCCTCGTGTGCACGCTGTAATCTTACAGCAGACTATTGAGCAGTCTCACCGCTGTCACCGACATCCGCTACGGCGGTCAATTGCAATAGCGCCTTTCGATCCACGACCCGACCAAAGCTTTTTCTTCTCGAGAGGATCCGCATGAAAGACGGTGAATCAACTCACATGCCATGATTTCTGCCAGGGGAATGGTCTGCCTGATGTCGCGGTACAACTGCGCGCATCCGTGTCTTCCGCAGTCTCCATCGGAACAGCGACGGTGTTCGTGGTTGAATGCCCGTATACCGTCGCGGGGTCCAGTAGGTGAGGATTGAACGTTGAACGTGGGCATGCGCGAGGATGTAGCTGTCCTACATGAAGTTAATCCTGATACGTGCACGGTCTTGCGCGAAACCACGCCGTGAGGCGAGGTGGACAATGTCCTGAGAATGAGAGAAGTACACACATAACAGGCCCTTGGCGGAGATATGCGTCTACTTACGTTTTACCTTAACTATGACCGAATGCCAATGCCTTGATACGGACCGTATGGTATTGGCGAGATAGTAGCTCTATCGTAGGAAGAAAAACGAGTGGACGCGGAGAGCGGACTGTCCTTCGCACGTGTGTCTATACTGACAAGAATGAGTCCTCAGCACTCTGTAAGCTTAGAAGCCTTACTTTACACATTTACAAACTGGATTCTGGCCGAGCACTGATGTAACGTTTCACGAATTGTAGACGCGAGCGATTGAGACGCATTCGCTAACCATTCCGGGGCGGAGCTTGGTGGCCCATCAAGCGCGGGTTATGAGAAGGAGAAAGCGGGTTTTTGAATGCAGACACCAGCAGAGCGCGCAGAGCAAGTGCAGCAGATCTGAGCCATGCCGCGCAAGGCTCGTGGAGTGGCCGGTAATTCCCGGAACACCGCGGGTAAATCCGGTTACTATGGAGCGCACAGCGACAACTCCGAAGCGTGTCTTCTTCACTTGTGTACACTTAAGTACCACAACCAACCTTCATCTAATGTTGCAGCTGCGAGCTCTATTTCATGCATGTGCTTCAATCAGGCGTAAGCATGGAGACTCTACCATCACCATTTGTTAGCCACCGGGCAGCGCATGTGGACGATACCCCAAACGCCGCCTTCTCTGTCAGGTAGTCGTTCGAACGACTTTGACTTCTGCGCACTCCCCAACCAAGTCACGGCAAGATGGAGTACCCTATTCACTCTCAAGCGTTCCAGATACTCATGGATGTTCCTGGAATCCACAGTTACCCATCACCTGTGAGGGGGCGGGTACAGTAAGGTTTCTAGATGGCGCTTTTTAGACTGGCGATCCTTCTCGTCTACGTCTTCTCCTATACCAACCCACTGCTTCTTGACCCCGATGCTGTCCATCAAGCTCTCTGTGCCCACCCCTAGACCTTCGGGAACCGAGCACGCCCGGTTAAAACGGCACTGGGCGCACGCGACACGCAGCGTCAAGTGCGCGAACTCGCTCCTCTGGATACCATGGCTCCCATCTACTCCTTGGCTACCATGCTCCTCGCCGCGTCGTCTACAGTCCTTGCCGTACCCGCTCCTTCGTCCCTACCGAGGCGAGATGCAGACACGACTGGCAAAGTCACCCCGCTCCCTGAATCTCAGATCACGCCGTTCAGGCCATACACTCATTTTGCCAGCACCGCCTACTGTCTCCCCATCACCGTCGTCAACTGGAGCTGTGGCCACAACTGTAAGGCCAATCCTAATTTCAAACCTCTCGCGTCGGGAGGGGACGGCATTTTCGTACAGTTTTGTGAGTCGTTCTCCTGTTTCATCGCTTGCCCATGTCATTCTCAACGCTGCGGTTGCAGGGTATGTCGGGTATGATCCTGACCTCGACGAGGTCATCGTCGCCCATCAGGGCACAGACTTGCTCACCATGTAGGTTAACGGAGCGCCGCCGCGCTTTATGTCGCTCATGGCTCCATTTAGCGTTCCGGTGTTGGAGGATTTGGACATATTGCCGCTCCCTTTGGACCCTAAACTCTTCCCTGGAATACCCTTAGACGCTGTCGTTCACAATGGCTTCGCAATAGCTCAAGCAGAGTACGTTTCGACAAGGCCGCGTGTTTCAGACTAGCTGACTGCATCCCAGAACATCTCAGTTTGTCTTGACAGCTGTCAAGAACGCGATGCAAGAATTCAATACGACCAAGATCACGACTACCGGCCATTCTCTCGGTGTGTTCTGCGCTTCGCCCGATTGTCGATTTTGATTTAAATCGTCGGGCTGCATCAGGAGCGGCGATTTCGCTCCTTGACGCCGTATTCCTGCATTTACAACTCCCCAACGCGACTGTTCGCTACGTCGGATATGGTTTGCCCCGAGTACGTCGTAATGCACCTTCCTCTGCATCTGTCCCAGGCTCAAAGTTGGCATGCAGGTCGGCTATGAGCCGTTCGTGGACTATGTCGACAAGCTCGGCTTTGAGGTGAATCACATTGCCAACAAGAAGGACCTCGTCCCCATCCTCCCCCTGTGGCTCCTCGGCTACCGCCACATCAGCGGGGAAATACATATAGACGAGTTTAACCAGTGGATGAACTGCCCTGGTGCGTTTGCTGCGCTTTCTCGCGACCGTGCTGCGGCGCCGCCTGACCACCGTGCCAAGACAGGGCACGACAACATCAGCCCGTTCTGCACCGTTGGGGATGTTAATCTCGTGCTGGACTTCAACATCTTTGATCACAATGGGCCGTACGCAGGTGTGCTTATAGGGTGTTAATGTCATGTGACGAACAGCCATCTCTTCCCTCCGGAGTGCACTCCGATATGGCTTACGAAGTTGGTCAGAAGTGCCAGAATTCAGTACCAGGCACAGGCATGTCGATGATGCATGCGTCGCTTGTCGTAGAGGTTTCGTGCGGGGATTTCGGCGCTTCTAGCTCGGTCCCGCGACAGACAAGAGAGAGACTTGGGGCAGACAGCCCTGACAGACGTCGGCAATTCAGTCATCCGGTGATGACGATAGCCGGGGTTATGATGTCAGTTTTTCACCGGATCCAAACGCCTTGGCAGACAGAACGACGAGTGAATGGAATGGCAACAGCGACGCTTGCAATCGTGTGCCGTAGTGCCAGTGAGCCTCGTTGTCCCTCATCCCGTTCTCTATTCACGCAGCATCCAATTTAACAGGTCATTTAAGAACGATCTCCGACGTGGAGCTAAACATCGCGGTTCTGTGGCACCCGAGCTTGTGTTCTGACGTCAACGACGGAATCTTCATCCGCTTTACATCCGTTCCGGTTCGCCCGTCCGTCGTGGGTTCATGACCTCCTCGTTGAGCGCTCTCATGCCCCTCCTCGTCCAGCTGATGCATTCCCATATGGATTCTCAGCACACCAGATACCTGTCTATCCACCAACGAGATGAGCAAGCGCACTGCCGTCTACATCCGTGCACCAGTCCATCATCCACCGCCGCACCCTGGCACCCGAACGCATTTCCTCTGTCAAGGCTGGCACGACGCGCGGCCGTGCTTTTTTTACTGCGTGGGTAGCCCGCCTTCCTGCTCGCGTCATACTTCCTCTGATCGCTCTCGCACCTGCCAGAACGAGGAAATAGGGTGTCACTACGAAGACCCTGGCTGCACATGCTGCCCTCGACCTGCGCACCGTGTCACCACCATCCATCGTGATCCGACCGCCACGTTCGTGGGCCTACCGGCCCAAGCGGTTCAGTGTCCCTATCCGAGCTCTCCCAACTGACAACCGCTGACACCGCGGTCCCCACATACGACCACTTAGGTCAGGCTTCGCGTCTCCGGGCCTGCAGATGCACGAAGCGCAGCCGGAGATCCTCGTCCAGGGCGAAGTGTCCTTCCAGGAGTATAAGACCTGCGTATATGCGCTCCCCCGATTCCTCGATCGCGGGCCCACTTCTCCTCGGCTCCCCCTCGCAGCACCCCGGATCCCCCATCCCCACGGCACTTCCATCCGCTCTTTCCCCTCCTCCTGGCTTCCCAGCTCTATTCGACAATGGGTTTCTCATCCTCCCTGAAGACCTTCGGCTCCGCCGCGCTCCTCGTGGGGGCCCTCCTGCCCGTCGTCCTCGCTGCCGCAGTGCCCATCCCCGTCCCCGTCCCCGCCCCCGCCGCCGTGCCACTGGCGAAGAGGCAGAGCACGTCCGCGATAACCGCGCTGTCGACGACGCAGATCACCGCGTTCCGGCCGTACACGCACTACGCGAGCACGGCGTTCTGCTCGCCGAACGTGACGCGGACGTGGACGTGCGGCGCGAACTGCCAGGCGAACCCCTCGTTCGAGCCCATCGCCGCAGGCGGAGACGGCTCCCTGACCCAGTTCTGTGCGTCGTTCCACCTTCCTTGCTGCACATGCGATGGTGTTCGCTGACACCGGCAGGAATGCGCGGCAAATCATATAGGGTACGTTGGGTTCGACCCCGTTCTGGGCGAGATCATTGTTGCGCACCAGGGCACGGACACGAGCAAAATGTGAGGCCGCTTCTCGTGCAGTGGTATCATGGCGGCGAACAGTCAACTTACGACGTCGTTCTTCCCGCCTTTCCCTTTTGCAGCCTTCCTATCATAGAGGACGCCGACATCATTCGGGAGAGCTTGGACCCCAAGTTGTTCCCTGGCATCAGCAGCAGCATTGGCGTACACAGCGGCTTCGCCGGGTCGCAGTCGAGGTCAGTCCTCTCAAGGTCTTCGCTTCTCATTAATTGACTTCGCGTGGTGTACGGTGCCGAATCGCGCAGATCGGCCTCGGACGTGCTCGCGGCGGTCAAGACAGGGATCGCGCAGCACAGCGCGACGAAGGTGACAGTGACGGGCCACTCACTCGGTGAGTACAGTCTCAGCCCCCGCACCAGCGTCCACTCGGCCCCGAGCTCGCGCCTCGAGGGAACGTGGGACGCTTCCTGAGCAGAGGCTGACCGAAACGTGCGAATGCGTATGAATTGCAATTGAATTGCATCCTGGCTCCATTCAATCATTATCATCCGGGGAAAAAAATCGACACAGGCGCAGCGATCGCGCTTATCGACGCGGTCTTCGTGCACCTGAACCTGCCGGGGGTGACCACGCGCTTCGTTGGGTACGGGCTGCCGCGCGTGGGCGACCACGCGTGGGCGAACTTCGTCGACGGGCTGCCCGTGCAGGTCACGCACGTGAACAACAAGGAGGACATCATCCCGATCCTGCCCGGCAAGTTCCTCGGGTTCCACCACCCGTCGGGCGAGGTGCACATCCAGGACTCCAACGCTTGGCTCGCTTGCCCTGGTGCGTCGTGCACAGCTTTTCGTGCGGTATCGGGTGTGTGGAGTGGCTGATGGGCGGGTTGGGCAGGCCAGGACAATTCGAACAAGGAGTGCATCGTGGGGGATGTGCCGAACATCTTCGAGGGCGACGAGTCGGACCACGACGGGCCATACGATGGGATTATTATGGGATGCTGACACGACTCTGGAAGGATATTTATGCGATGTGGGTCGGGCTCTAAAAATGCGTATAATGTTCGGATTTAGAATATTCGGCGACATCATCTAGTATCCAGTCAACATGAGCAACGCGACATGGATAAGTCCGACTCACCACTCGTTTCTGTCGCAGACTATCGCCAATCTAGGATTGCTATCACGAGCTTTCTTGACATCGCAATGTCAATGCCATCCTTGAACGACCGTCCGCGGCTAGGCTTCGCTGTAGATGAGGTATGGTCTGGGTGCCGAGACCACCGTTCTGAGGTGCTATCGGCCAAGATGTAGATTAAGCTTACCTGAAAAGAAAGCAATCTGAGCTCCTTCAGAGTGTGACTATACTCCCGGTAGTTCTCTAGGTTCCACGGAGCTACCGTCGTGCAGCCCACAATCCACGGGTCCGGTGTTGATGTTACTGCGAATGGATGGCTGCTACGGAGGTAACCTTCAGCTCGCGGAAAAGCAATTCGACACAAACATCTGCCAGGGATTCCCCTGGGTACATACGTCAGTCTCGCGCTTGCGCACGAACCGCTCGAGAGATCCGAAAACTACCTCGCTTATGGCCCCAAAGCCCCGTCGTGGAGACCACACAGATACAAAGTACTTACCGATGGAAATGTGGTGTTCCCAAATTTCCATCGATAAGTATTCTGGCCCTGTGCTCGTCGGAAGGACCCCAGCCGAGGATGATGTGGAGCGGAAAGACGCAGCGGGGGGTGAATGACTAGGAGCTCGAAGGTTGGGCGTTTCTCAGGCCCGCGCCTGTAAGTTTCAAACTCGCGCCGAGACCCGTTCTATGAGTTGCATCTCGCAGAACCTAGATCCTGTCCGTTCAAACGGACCTCTTGTAAGTACGGTACCACAGCGAGCGAGCACATCCCGATCTTTCGGGCGACTCGGAAGAGAGCACTCCACAGCTGCGCCTCTGAGCACTGGACGAGGAAGATGGCAGACTGGATGGCCGATGCCACCAGAGAGAGTTGGACATCGACGGTGACATGCCATCTACCGTCCCCCACAGAGGGAGGATGCGGAGCGGCGTCACGGTCATCTTCGATAACGCAAGGTTCGAATTCAAAATCCCTGCATCAGGCTTCTGCGGTTCGACCGGCGGTGCTAAGGCGGTTGCGCAGTGTTTCAGGGCGTGCCGGGCTGACCACCGAGCAGCCAGCAAGAACTGTGGTGCCGATGTGGATTCGAAGAGCATGGGCTGTATGCGGGGTTTGCGTGGAAAATCTTGTCATCGTGAGGCACAGGATGGGTTCAGCTTTCGGTGCACTGACAGACGAAGCGAATTTGAAGGGCGATGCCTCCTTGGCGCGTGTTGCAATCTACCAAAACAGTGGGTGGATGGACTGCTTCGAATTCGATAGATGGGCGGTTGATCATGCGGGAAGCCAGCGCATGTTCTCGAAACTTGGGAGTTCCCGGACTTCGAGGCTCGCTCACGAGTGGCTTGCAAGAGGTGTTGGATTCCGTCCTGCTGCACCATAGTGGTAAGTAAGGATCATAGGGTATACAACATTGCATTACATGTAAATTAGGATAAATAAACTACTGTCCAGACCGCGCGAAGCCAGAACGAAGCGGCCCGCGAATCGTCCTTCGAGCTCAAATCTAACGAATGTCTTAGGGCACGTAGCCCTTGTCGCGGCAGTACTGGCGATGTTCCTCCCGGTGTCCGATTACGAGCGCGTCAACGGACCTCCGCCAGAAAGGTAATCCGATCTGTGGGCGGCGTGTGTACACATCAGCATCACGTCCGCGCCGAGAAAAGATGGAGGGACCCACGAAGCCGATGAGCCCATACAGCATATCCGATATCGGGTTGGCGCGGGGTGAGGAGCAAGCAGCGGTTGCACGGAAGACATCGCCCAAGAAGTCCATTGTGATGTGGAACCTGCCCTTCTGGACGCCTGTGGTGGCGGAGACGTACAGTCCATCAGCCAGCGCACAGCACGCACCTTGCCTGCCCACACTCACCTCGCAGGATACCCAACGCAATGTCCTCGGGAGGACTTCCGCTGTCGGTCTCTTCAACCTTGAGGGTGATCTTCGGCTTCACCGCGTTCTCCTCGTCCAGACCAGGCGAACAGATCGTGGCTGGGAACGCGATATGAACGTCAATGCCGTACACTTGGAGCTCCGAGTGCAGGCCCTCAGCCAAGCCTAGGAGACCGCGGGTCAGCCCTTCTGCAAGAGGTGCGCGAGCACATGCCAGCGCGCTCACCTCTGATGGCGAACTTCCCTGGTGAATAGGGGGTGTAGCCGACGAAGGACATCAAGCCGAGCACAGACGCGACGAAGACGATCTTGCCCTTGATACCCTGCTTGACCATCTCCTTCGTCGCCGCCTGTGGGTGAGGGGCCGGGAGGAAGACTCAGTGAAGTTAACGGTACGCACGTCTACGAAAATCAACTGACCATGGCGGTGAACGCCTGCGCGCACAGGGTCATTTCGATGCCAGCCCTGAACAACTCCTCAGTTTGGTCGATGAAGTAGCCTGGGCGCGACGCGCCCGCACAGAGGAACACTGCGTCAGGACAACGCCCGCCATGTGGCTCAGCGGCGGCGTCCAAGGCAGCGGCAGACCCCTTTTCCGAGTTCACGGCAAAGGAGTACGCGCGAAATACTTGCTTCGGGTCCTGGCGCACCCGCTGCGAGGAAGGAGGTGAGTCTTCGCGTGGGCGTATGCATAGGAGACACGGAAGGGCTGCACTGTACCTCAAGCTCTTCGAGACCCTTCTCCAGCCTTGACTTGTCGCGAGCGACGATGCTGACATGAGCGCCACACTTCGCGAGCAGAATGGCAAGAGCGAGCCCGGTGCCTCGCGATCCCCCGGTGACGAAACAGTGCTGTATAGGGCTTCTGCGTGGGCGGATAGGACGTGAGATACGAAGGGCAAACCGAACACACCTTGCCGCGCGGATCCCACTTGCGAGAGAACCACATGCTGTACAGAGTTGGGGTCACGACGAGGAAGGCGGCGACTGCGAGTGCTTGTAACGCGGTCGCGCTGACCATGAGGCAAGGGGCTGCAATGCACACACCGTGTCCTGGAGAGAGACGAGGTCTGGGCGTGGAAGTGGTTCAAGTCTGAGAGAGCAACGCCGCCACCAAGCCGCCACTGCAACATTCCATATTCCGCGACGCGATCGCGCAGTCGGCGTGGGCGCTTCGTCGCTTAATTCAACTACCGCCGGCCATCAATGCATGAGTCCGCTGGTGGCCACGCTCTCTCCCGAGCCCTAATGTCCCATGGCCACCTGTGCTAGTCTCTTTCTCTCAATAATTCTATTTTCTGCCCATCTAACTGTCCTGATTCCAAAGCTCTATTCAGGCGACACTCACGGAAGCTCACCATCCCAGTTCGACACCACATGAAATGCGTGTCGCCTTAAACTTTGCCATGGGCCGCTGCCGTGTACTTACACACCACCAGAAACGGAACGCCGGTTTGGAATGAGTGATTTTTTCTCACTGGGGATGAAAAAGTGAGCATTTTACCAGCCTCTACACTTGTAGAGCAAATCCATCACCCAGATTGACCCTGCATATAGAAGGCTAACAATCTATCGAACACTCTCTGGCGTCCGTCTCGAACCCTCAGACTGCACCTGCGAGTCCGGAACCTGATCTGGGCATCATACTGGAGGCATTGGTTCGGTGTCTAGGACTTGTTGGGCCGAACGGCGTTGGGATGTACGTCCCTTATACGTCTCATGTCGCATGCCATACCAGACGCTTTACTCACAGTTCGTCCCGGGACGACCATCTGTCCGCCACTCGCATCTCGGCGCTTTAACCTCGGAACAGAAAGTGCAAGAGCTTGCTGCCCCTCCACCGTGCAACAGACCGTCCCTTCCTGGCCTTTGGGCTCGAATCTCTGTTTTCTGGGTTTGGGGGCTCGACGACCAATCTGCGCTCTTCATGTTCGTGCTCTTTCTTCGCATGCCTTCATCGTGATAGGTTTTAGAACTAGGAAGCGTCCCCGTACCTCACCCCGATTCTTGGTGAGCGACAAGGACTAACTGCTGCATAGTGTTTCCCCGTGATTCGAATTCAGGATCTGCTTCTCTTGTTCTATCATGAATCCCTTCTTCGCACATTGCATTCCTGCGCCATCGCGGCTGTGGATGTGGATGCATGAACTTCATTTCTCTTGCATTGAGCGCCAGATGATATGCAAGGTGGACATCATGCACGCGTCTGCTTCGACGAAAGCAATGCACATAGCTTCAACGATCTCGACTGGTCCACCTGACCTACCCTCCGTGCACAGACGCTCAAGCTAGGTTTTGTGCTGTTCCAGGGAAGCCTGTTGTCCCATGATGATGCATCTCGTCATGTTGCCGGCTTCCTGATGTGATTGGGTGGGAACATCGAGATCGGCATCTGCAGGCAAAGCATGGCCGTGCCATCGTGGCCTCTCTCATTCTGCAAGGCTGTATCCATTGCTAGTCAACTCTTGAGTGTCAATGCCTTCGGCGCATATTTTGCGGCATTATACTTCCACCATGCGATCGCGATGAACCTCCCCCTCATTGATAGGTGCCGGTCAGGGACACCGCCCTCTGTTTTGTCTCACCGCGCTCTTTACGAAAAGCGCGGTCGCCGCCCCAATGTAGGCATCCAGCTGCGTCTCCGAAAACCCCGTCCTCCCTCCAACTGATGACAACTGTATTTCTCCAGGGAGCGCCATCACAGTTCGCAATATAAGCGTCTTGGCAGGCCTTCGGCATGGAGCGTGCAACTGCCGTCCGTCTCCTACCGAGGAACATGGCTCCTTTCGCCGTCCGGGCATACGATGATCCGAGGGTAGCTCAATGGCTCCCTCTGGACAAGACCTTCGGGACGTACCTCCTAGCGACCTTTGTTGCACTCCTGTGAGGCTCCCGAATATCCATCCTGCCTGAATCCCGGTCCCTCACATCGAAGCCAGCTTGTACGGCCTCGCGCTGCACCAAGCGTACAAGTATTACCGCACCTTCAGCTCGGACGCCTCCTTTATCCGAGTATTGGTAAGTGGTCATCTCGTTGCGCGCTTTTGTCCGAATCGCACCACGGTGACACATAATATGTCGGACAGGTTGGCGCCGTGTTGACTTTGGAGACCCTTCATACCGCTCTGACGCTACATACCTGGTAAGTCATGTTATCCGCTCTATCCCCCCCCCCTGTCGTGCTAAAATAGCCCCTCCAGCTACGTAGTGTTCGTCACGAACTACGGCGATCTGCCAAGCGCCTTGAAGGACAATGGACCTTGGTGCGATACTTTGCCCTCTCATCGTCTAATCCCAAACTGACTCTCCAACTATGCAGGTCTTTGGATGTAGGTTCCCTCCCGACGTGGATATGTTGACAATGACGGCTGAAGCCCTTGATAGCTGCAGCCTGCGGTCACGGTTAGTTAGGTGGTTGTCGGGAGAGATTGTCTTCTATGTTGACCAGCCAGATAGGGCATCGCCGTCCTCTCTGCACAGCTGTGATTATCCATCCATATTTCTTCACCTTTCAGTTTTTCTCACATCGGTGTTCTTTGTAGCTTCTTCGTTCGCCGTGTCTTTGAAAGTACGTCTAGGGTTCCCATTTCCTTGGTCCCGCCAGGTAACCCACACGCGCATATCACACATAGTTGGCGGGTGGCACCGTCTTGCCGCAGCATCCACAGTGAGTCCCACCCTTCTCCGACTTCGCCTCACACGTTCTCCAGAGACTGATCCCAAGTATAGGTTCTTTGCCTTATTGGAGAACTAGGTGTGTCTCCAAGACAGACGGAGGAGGCTGGCAGCTAACAACCGAGGACTCGCTGTAGGGTTTTCGACAGGTGAGTCTTCGCTACATAGTACTCTAACTATGTCTCTTCATCTCCCCTAATCTCTCTGCCATCACAGCCACGACCTACGCAGCGTGCGTCCTTTTAGTTTTTGAATGCCCCTCCTCCCATGAGCTGAACGCCAGCGCAGTTTCGTGGTGCCCGACAACGTCGCGACGACGAGCGATGGGGTGCGTGACGCGCGTCTCATTTGAATCGCCGAATTCTAATGCGAGGGGATCGCCTCAGTGGCTGCTGACGCTCTCGATGGGGATGCCTCTCATCGCAGATCTAATCCTCACGATAACGCTCATCATGACGCTCTCTCGCAGTCGATCCGGGTTGATGCGGTACGTCTCCGAAGCTGCACTCTTATAACCGGGCCACTTGAGTCCTTACACTTTCCATTTCTGTAGGGCAGGCTTCCTCGATGGGGCGATTACATACGTCGTTAACACAGGTGCGTCTCGGCCCGTTCGCACAACAGCGACTGAGATGTCCGAGATGCTGACATGGGGGCGTATGTCCTAGGGTTGCTTCATTGGTAAGGCTTTCTCGGGTCCCCCTCGTCGTTCTGGCTGGCTGACATGATTGAAATACCTAGCATCACCAATTCACTTGCGTTCGCCTGTGTGAGCCTCGTCACTTGCCGCATGTCTCGTCGCATACCAACGAATCATCCACAGACGATAGGAAGTTACAACCGGAGTACCTTCCTCTACTTTTTCTTCAACACTCTCTCGACGCGGAGTACGTAACAAGTCTCAGTTTCCACCCGCTGAAAGTCCGCTGACTGCGGCCAAACAGTCTACGCAAATTGTCTTCTATGCGTGTAAGTAGCCTCCTCTCTGTTTGGCTTCTCCCCATCTACCGTACCCACAGTCCATCTTCGTGCGCAGACTCAACTCCCGCGACGCGCTCGTCAGGAAGGGCGCGGAAGTCTTCAGCGATGGCCAATACGGTTTGAACCTTATCGCCCGGACGCACCGCCAAGCCACAGCCGATACATGGAACTTGCCACAGGTACGCCTCCCAAGATGATGACTTCAATCTTTCGATCGAACCTTCTCCGGCGGGTCGCACCGCATCGTGTCCTGCTTGAATGCTGAGGAAAGACTGCGCCGTCCTCTTTCTCTGTAGGTGCGGGAGTTGGAGCCACCGGCGATCAACATACACATGACGACGTCGACCGAGCGGGATGAGTCGACATGGAGCAAGCTGAGCGACGCAGGTCACGCTCAGACACAATCCCGGCCGGAGTCTATGTAACGAGGTCGGACACCAGACGGAATCCAGAGGGTCTTCAGCCCCGGTCGTTGTCTGTGCAGACATAAGTGCGTTTGTGCTGACTCAGGTCTGGGCTGGGAACGAAGGGGGAAAACGGAGACTGGCGGGATGCCTGTGCGATTTCCTCGGAGGAGGCGCGATCCTTCTTCTTTCATTCACGATGCGGAGACGTCTAACTTATACATGCCTCTTTTTGTTGTACACATATATAACGCCCGAGACAAGGACGACCGTGGCTGTCAGTCTCTCATAGATTACTTGTTCCACTACGAAACAATGCCATCTGGCGACACAGCGTCGCCCTTCGATTCTGAGGAGCTCTGCAGGTTCCGGACCTGGCTGGATGAGTCCATCTTGTGGTAGACGAGGGCCATATCTCCACCAAGTGATCCTCTATCACTGGCCTCGCGCGCCGCATTGATGTGCAGGACGTGCTGTGAAGTTTTCGGCGAAAGCAAGCTTTTGAGTTGGCTGGGTCACAGTCAATCCGGAGGCAGGACTCACATCAATCCCCGACCATGTGGTGGACGACTCGGACTGGGCAGGAGGGGTGATGCCATGCATTGCTCCGAGCTCGTACTCATGCTCCTGGAAGTCGTCCTTCACGTACCGAGAACGCGATTGCCGGGAGATCAGGCTGCAGATGTGGGTGAGACTCGATCGCCACGCACGCATTAACAGACGAGGGACTCGACATCACACTGCGAGCATCGAATTTCCGTATACTAGTGAAGGGGGTAGAGGTGAGAGCGGGCCGGGATAGACATACTGAGGAGAATGTTCAGACATACACTTCGCTCCAATTATGGTAATGGCATCGCTGATCAGCATGTTTGAGAACAAGGTCTGTTCCGCGTACTCAGTACGAGGTTCCATTGGGCACTGAGTGCAAGAAGTTACCGACCATGAAGAACGATATCGTGCAGATAGTCCTGAGTGAAGGAGAGAATGAGGCCTGTACCACGACCAAATCAGAGAAAAACAAATTGAATTGTGAACTTGTGACGCACCTGTGTATATAGTATACATTAAAAGAGTGTTTATTATGGAATCGGTACTGTTGTCGGGTGAAACACAATGCGTCAGAAGCGACGTCTATGAACAGAAGGACTAGCACGTACGACTTGAAACCAGTCGGACTACGGTGCAACACGATGGACAGGAGAACTTCAGGAACACATCAGCGATGGCATATGGCCATGCCCGAGGGCCGCAGTAGTCAGTGACTATCAAGGAAATTAGGAGATCACTCCTTACCCACGCAGTATAGCATGAGCTTACATGTTTGAACTGCTTCCAATGCGAAAGACCTGGGTTGATGAAGGACTCGACGTTTACGACTGAACTCAAACCTGTGGGAGCAAGAAGACGTAGAATTAGCCTGTCGGCAAAATATCGAAGCTCAGAGTACACACCCAACGCTCCAAGGATGAGGATGACCTGGAGGGTGACGAGTCAATCAAAATCGCCCAAAATGACTCCTTTGAAAGCTTACCACAAACAGGGTGGTCGGAGCATAGAGCCGGTCCACCAAGCGATATAGTTGATGAGAATGAGGTTAAAGAATGAGGCTCGAGGACTAAATATTTTGTCAAACTTTACATTTTAACAATCGAAACGCGGCCGCCAAGAAACTGGATGACGAGCCCACTATCAGGTCTCAGCCAATCTTCAGAAATGAAGTGGAGACATACCATTGTGAAATAGCCATGATGGTACGCTGAGTGCAAGAATTCAAGCAGCTAGTCAAGTGCATATCCCAAAACGTTCTTACCGTAAATATAAGGAGAAGCCGCCAGTGACAAGCAGCCAATCAGCTCAGCATCAGAGGCATCAGAGCCTCAACCAGACAATATCTCACATTGAAGGACCACAACCCATAGCCTTGAAATAAGACATCCGGTCGACAGTAGTTGGTCACGAAGGAGTAATAGCTGGTTTGTGGTTCAGTTGCGTGGTCCTCACCAGAAGTGCATTGAAAAAAACAGAGTGGAAGGTCTCCATTATCCTACGGTCGTATATTTCGACTCGTTGATTACTGAACGAAGAGAAGAAATGTAAAGGGCACACAACAGGAAAATAACCTGCAAGTTGACTCGCTGAGTTTTCTGAAAAGCCGCGGCATATGCATATCAAACCCACCAAGGCTTTGATGTACGTTGATTCTGTCTTGGGGCGTGGATGTTCCATATAGCGATATCCTTGGTTTATATAATGAGGCCGTATACCCTGGGTCATGCTACAAGTAGGGCTAAAAGGGAATGAAAATGAGGACTAAATGTTCACATGAGGCCACCAAAGGTGTCTAACAACATTGCTCCGTAGTTGTTATCGAGCGAAGGGACAGAATCGGGAAGAGCAGGAACCAGGGAAGGAGTAGTAGCGTTGGAGTCAGGCAAAGACATTATGGGTATGCTGGTTGAGGAGGGAAGGCATACCTCATTATATACTTGTTGGGTCAGAACTGCGACCTTTCAGATTCTGGGTCGTTCGCCGAGAAGATAAGGCTTGACGATGCAGGCAGTGGGAGAGGTTCAAATTTCATGGCCTTCGCAAAGTTGCCGACTGATCATCAACTCTTCATTCCACTAAGAGTGGCTGGCAGGAAGACTAGAATTACTTCCGCCGATAATAACTGTGATGAACTTCAAAGTCACGGAGCAGCCGCTTGCCGGTGTGATCTAAACTGCCAGGAGAGAAAAGCGGAGGATATTTCCAGCACTGTTTCGAGACAGACCAATGGCAACCCAACCAGTTCGCAAAGATTCAAATGCACCTTGATTCAAGAACATCGCCGTCGTCGCACGGGCCCTCCGGAGTCCAAACAACAAAGTTCATTGATGCGTTGGGACTACAAGTGTTTTTGGACACTACGTAACTAGCTTGGAGCGTTCAGGAAGTTCAAACGCGGGTATCGTGCTCTCGAAGAGCATATCGCCAACACGACAGATAAGCGAACCGTAACGGCAAGATTCAGCGTCGCAAAATTTTTCCGAAGCCAACGTATGTCTCCACTTGACGAGGCAGAGCGGCCCACCATGCCAGTTACATGCCAGTGCTCAGTCCTATGTAACGCCGGGACTAAACAATCTTGGCCTGCATAGCCTCTGCCCACTCCAGCATATGGTCGATGAGCTCCTGAAGCTCCCCCGGCTCGTTCGCCGCATGGAGGACGACACGGATGCGCTCCTCTCCGCGCGGCACGGCGGGGTAGGGCACGGGCCTGCACGCGTAGCCAAACTGGCAGAGGTGCGCGGCGAGCGCGAGCGGGTGTTCCGTGAGGATGGGGAAGATCGGGCTCACGACGTTCTCCGGGAAGTCTGCGGGGACAGACCGGGGCCGGAGCGAAAGAAGGTTCGGGGGCACGTCTTCGAGCGCCTCGTCGAGGAGGTCGTGGAACTCCTCTGCGATGTGCCGCAAGCGTTCGCGAGCCTGTCGAGCCGCAGAAGAAAACAGACGCAGTCAGTTGCGCGAGGCTACATCGCACGACGCAAAGGAGATGGAGAGGAGGAGGATGCGTGCCTGGTCCCCGGCGCGGCTCCCGATGTGGTCGAACGAGGCGTCCAGGATGGCCACCGACGCGCCGGGCATCGATGCGGTGAAGATGAACGCGCGGCCGTAGTTGATGATATACTGACGCACAATGGCGGATGTCAGGAGGACGGCTAAGGTCACGTCAGCACTCCATGTATGCGCCGGAAATGCTGGCACGAGGGGATGGTGTGCTTACCGCCGCTCGCGGCGCGCGCCTTGCTGAACGTGTGAAGCACAGTGTCGACCCGCCCCGTGAGGCCAAGCATGGCGACGAGACCCCGCCCTTGGGGGCCAAAGATCCCCGTGGAGTGAGCCTCGTCGACCACGATATGGCTGCACCTGAGGGGCACGAGTGCGTCCGTGACCTGCACGATGTCGCGCACCGGCGCGAAGTCCCCGTCCATGCTGTACAGGCTCTCGACTGCGACGAAGACCGTCGCGCGACCCGCGAGAATCTCGGAGTGCTCCGCGAGCACGCGCAGGAGACATGCGCGGAACGAGGCGAGTGAGTTGTGTTTGAACGGATACAGCGCATTCTTCGCGCGGCACTCCCCAAAGCCGTCGCGCGTGGACGCGTGGACGAGCTCGTCGAAGATGATTGCGTCCCCAAGCTGGGGGATGGACCGCCAGAACGCGACGTTAGCGTCGTAGCCAGAGTTGCAGAGGAGGGCGGCGGGCGCGCCGAAGAAGTCCTTCATGCGGGTCTCGAAGGCGACGTGGGCCGAGGTGTTGCCGTTCATGAGGCGAGAGCCTCCGCTGCCCATGATGAGGTCGGCCTCCGAGAGCTGCTGCAAGGCCGCGGTGCGAAGAGCCGGGTCGCGAGTGAGGGAGAGGTAGTCATTGGAAAAGAGGTCGGGGGCGGAGAGGGGAGTCTGATGGAGCAAGTCAGTGGTAGGGATGGACCTCTTCTGACGCAACGCAATCGCTTGGCCCAAAGCTAGGGCGAGAGGACCGGCCTGGTCGGAGAGCGTCGTCGATGGCTTGGACGACAGGGACGACTTGGTGATGTCGAGAGCCGGCGACATTATGAGGAAAGACAGGACTGTTTGGCTGTTTCAGAGCTGGGAAGACGGGAGGAGGAGGAAAGGCACTGCCAGCAAGCACCTCAACCATCCTGCGGTAACTATGCTCGGGGAGTGGGGGAACTGAACAGACCTAAGGTGGCACGAGGTCCACAGTTACGGTAGGCACTGGGGCGGCGAAAGGGTTCCTGTCTTCTGCATTGAGCAACGTGGAGCTTCTATGGTCCCATGAATGACCTATTGAACCCAATTCAGCAGGGGTGATGATTGGTAGGATTGGTCCCCGACCTTCTAGACCGTATGCGCTTTCGGAGGGAGCCAAGAACCAGGTTGATTGAGCGGACCATGTCAGGATGCCGCAACGCTCCTGGGTTCATCTGCTTGTCATGCAACGGGCCCTCTTTGTTTCCATCTGAGAAGCCAAAGTTGGATTCGGCATGCCGAAACCCTGTTCGGAGCCGAACTCGTCGTGGGCACACAGCCTTTGGCTGACATATGAAGAGTTGCCAGTTGCGCACAAAATGTGTACTCACAGGCTACAGCCGAACCTCCCGTGGAGCGACTCTATGGGATTTGGAAGGATGCTGCATAGTGTGATGTCAAAGTGTTTGCATGTCACTTCTCACGTCGACGGACGATGCGAATGGTGGCGGAGCATAAGAGCAATGGCATTGGAGGAACAGAGATACCCAACATGGTGCATGCACTTGGAGGATACTGTACGTACGACGGCCGCTGGCAGCGGAGACGACGCTGGAAAGCCTCCCGAGCATTCGAGTGCCCCTGTGCCGAGACATGTCTTCCTAGTAACTCTGTGTAAAGGTGATTATCCCCAGGAATGGGATGGGGACGCCGACAGCGTCCACATCTCATTCCCGGCGACAATACTCGTCTGGGGTGTGTGTCGTAGGATTCGAACACGTGGCAGCTCAGCAAGAATAGGCAACCCCAAACCACTGAGCCAAATTCCCTGAGACTCGGCGTGCTATAGAAGACCTCACCTCTGTCCCCCCACCTGGATGCCACTGAGGTACGAGGCTGTACGAGCGCAGCCCAAGCGCAACTTCGTCCGATAAGGTCTCACGCTTATGTAATTCGCAATGGCTGATCTGGAGCGCTCGAACGCGCGCTGGCCGCCGCACCTGTGGTTGCATGCACCTTCAGGTTTCTTGTCCTCCTACCAGCTGGTTATATTCATCGACGAAGTACGTAGCCCTCTCCGAGGCATCAATATGAATCTGACACCGCCGCACCGTGTTCCAAGCCGATTCCACTGCCTCCCGTGACGCCGCCACTGGCAGCAGAGAGCTGAGTACAAAGAGTAGGTATCCTACTTCCGAAGCAATGTTGATCCATGGCTTATATGAATGTCCGTAGGTGCTCACTGAGCGCGAGCAAGGCCAAGCTCTGCCCGTACGGCATGCTGGTGAGTGGAATCTTCTTGTACCCCTCCAGGTCATCGAAAACCGGTGTCCCGAACGATGTTTGCCGCAGCTCACCCTCCTCAGAGATGTTCCCAAGCATTCCCTCCATCGCCTTCTTCGCCGCGTTCTCGTAACGCTCCTCCCGCGGGATCAGCCTCATTCTCAGTGCCTTGGCAATGCCGTACGCGAAGCCCGCTGTTGCCGACGCCTCGAGGTACGACGTCGGGTCGTCGATCAGCGTGTGCCACAGCCCCGTTTGGGAGTCCTGATACTTGACGAGCGCGTCGATCTGCGCGACCAGGGACGTCGTGAGGAATTTGCGGACACCGTCCGTCTCAGGAAGCCCGAGGAGCTCGATAAAGTCCGGAATGGCGACCGTCACCCAGCAGTTTCCGCGGCCCCAGCGGGCCTTCGCGAAATGGTGGCGCCCTTCGAACGTCCATCCTGCGAATCCGTCGTACGGTTATTCAAGCAGCGGAGTTCAAGGCATAGATCTGACACGTACCGTGGAACCAGAGGCCGGTTTGGAGATCCTGCAAGTACTTCACGCTGCACTGCATGAGCTGTATGCGGATGAATAATCTGACGGGGGTCTCACTGCAGGATGAACTGCCGCTTGGCCTCCTCGACGTAGTGCGGACGATTGAGGACGAGGCCGATCTTCGCTAGTGGGAGAACGCTCATCATGAGCGTGTCGTCCCACAGCTGCTGGTAGTTTTTCGTGAGGTACGTGATGTGCTGGAGCCCGCCCTCCTCCGTGCGCGGCATGTCGTACATAACCCATTCCGCCCACGAGTCCAGATGGACGTAGTAGTTCTCCGCACCCATCTCGTGCAGGCACGCTGCGGTGAGCAGCGGCGACATCGTGTTGACATTCTACGTGCCCAGACCTCAATTCAGTGGCGGCCGGGGCTCCGAGCGGGGACGAGGGCTTTACCTTGGTCGTCCCGACCTCGAACCTGTCTTTGAACCATTTGAGCGCTATGTCAAGAGCACGCTGATCTCCCGTAATCTCGTGGAACTTCAGCAGGCCGTAGAGTCCTGGTGGCCTCGTGTCAAGCTCTGTTCTCGTGATTCAGTGGCGATGTGTCTTACCGACTCCATGAGTCCACTTCGAGGCAACCCCTGGGTGAGTACCTGCCCTGGAGTGTTCTGTGCGTGCCGCTCACCTCCCAGTCCTCCCAGCCTTTAGTGTCGATTATGCGGCCGTCGGCGAGGGGCATGAGGAATTCGCCGGTCTCATCCTTGATGTTGACGAGACACGTTATCAAATTATTGATGTGCTTGATCGTGGAGACCTTGGCTGGATTCACGTTTCTGGACGACATCGCAGCGGCCACCGTCAAGCAAGCAGATTTCGACACAATTTCCAGGCTGATGTCGGCCAGCTTTATGTGCACCCCGGCAGAGGGAGCCTCAGGCTCACGGCCCGCCAACCCGCCTCCCATGGAATCCGGATCATATCCGGCGATACCTCAGAACGGGCCGGGGTTCTCTACACCTCCTCGTGTTCCTGGCCGCAGATGATATCCGGGCAAGCGGCATCTAGAAGTCCTTCCAGACGATCGCCTCGTCAACTCGTAGCCGACCCCGTGGGGTCAGGTGGGGTACGCTAGGCTCGTGATGGGATGTAGGCGGCGAATAAAACATGTCCTGTGACGGAACGGATGTTCGCTGTCTTGCGTCGTGTGGGCTTACCATGACCACGACCACGACGACCCAATTCTCTTCGAGCTCGCTCGACGCACAGGCTGTGGTCCGAGACATGTCGGGACTTTCGAAGGACGGCACGACGCGGGTTCAGGAGCGGCGCATCGAGGACGTGGAGAAGGAGGTTGGGTCCGTCACAAGCGGAGCGGAGACGCAGCGTACGGCTCGTTCGATTGCGAGTCTCTGTGCTATGCTTTGTTGCTGACGTTGGCTTCTTCGCATGGCAGCCGCTGCAGGTATCGATGCTGAAGTCGCAGGTGAGCGGTGATAACAACATTCAGTAGAGGTGGAATGTTCGGACTGACGGCACGTCGGACAGAGTTCTTCGCGACGCAGGGAAAGGGTACCATCGAGATCGACGAGGCGACAGACAGGCGGCTCAGATGGATGATCCACAAACGCGTTCTTGTGAGTGCAGGTGCTGTCTAGTTGGCGGTATACGAAGGCCTTACTGGTTGTACTCTCAAGATCGTCATGGTCGTCACTTATTTCGCCCAGACACTTGACAAGGGGTAACGGAAACCATCTTAAGCCATGATACATTGTTTAACGTGTTCGTGCTTGGTAGGACCATCAACTTTGCGTCCATTATGGGCATTGTCGAGGACACGCACCTCGTCGGCCAGCAGTATTCCTGGCTTACGACCTGTGGTATACCTCCTTCAAGTTTGATTTTTTGGTTGTCTGTGTTGACTCACATTGTCCATAGTGTATCTTGCCATGTAAGCGTCACATCAAAGTCGTGTCGTCGACGTCTCCTCACCTCAATATTCTCCAGTCTGGTTTGGGAGTTCCCCACGAATCGACTCATCCAACGTTTACCAATTGGCAAGTACCTTGCCTTCAAGTGAGGTTATTTCCTCTTCTCTCCCTCTTTTATCGACTTATGCTCCCGCCAAAATCCATCACCTACGACCGTTAGCATCTCAGCTTGGGGTGCCGTCTTGGCTTGCACAGCAGTGTGTAAGAACTTCACCGGTCTGATCATCGTGCGGACATTGCTCGGCGTCTTCGAGACAGTCTGCCAGCCAGCGTTCGTCTTTCTCTCGACGATGTGGTATCGGCGCGAGGAACAGGCACTCGTAATTGGCGCGTTCTATTCTATGAACGGCTTCCAGCAGTGCGTGGGTGGGCTTCTCGCTTATGGTGTCGCCCATATCCACAACCAGCCTCTGAAAAACTGGCAAATCTTGTTCACCGTGCGTCCATATTCAGATAGTGCTACTTCAGGAGGGCTGTTTGCTGATACCATACGCGCTGACAGATCCTTGGCTGCGTGACGTTTGCTTGGGGCGTCTTCGTTGGGTTTTGGCTCCCGGACTCGCCCATGCGTGCCAAGTGCTTCTCACCCGAGGATCGGCTGCTCATGGCTGAGCGTGTGCGGAAGAACGAGACCGGTATTCAGAACAAGGAGTTCAAGGTGCGTATGCACGGAATTCTGGTCTTCCCCACAACTTTACTTCAATTTTCAGTGGTACCAAGCACGCGAGGCCTTCACGGACCGTATCGTTCTGAGCTGCACTCTCATCTCTGTGGGTCCTCCAGGATTTCTGAACACGCTGAGTACACATGCTGACTTCTTGATCATGCCGTGGTAGTTCACCAATGGCCTTCCTCCCGGCGGTCTGGGCGCGTTTTCCAACCTCATCATCACAGCCTTTGGTTACACTCGGCTGCAAACGTATCTGCTCGCCATCGCGCAAGGAGCGATAATCATGGCCTTCCTCTTCAGCGCCGCCTACCTTTCCAAGAAGTACAACCAGAAGATACTCTTCGGGATCGTCTACACGCTTCCGAGCATCATCGGCACCATCGTCTTCATAAGTGAGTCCTGGCTCCGCCTTTCTCTGGCGGCCAACCTGACCATCTTGTCAGCCGTACCGACCAGGACCGACACCAAGGTCGGCTTGCTGATCTCGTTCTAGTACGTCTCACCTCAGCTTCATTTATGTGGCAGGGCGAATGCTCATTCTGCTGGGTAATCTAGCCTGACCATGGCTTTCGGCGCCGTGTCGGTCCTCAACCTCGCGATCATGTCAAATAACGTCGCGGGGCGCACGAAACAAGTAATCGCCTCGTCCTTCGTCTTCGTGGCATGGGCGGTCGGAAATGCGGTTGGACCACAAGTGTTTCGCGCGAACGACTCGCCACGGTACATCAAGGCGTTCATCGCGCACCTGGTCGTATACTGCGTGCAGCTCGTCGCGCTCTTCTTCCTCCGATTGTACTTGATGCGGCTGAACGTTCTCAAACGGCAAGAGGCGGCCCTTCGGGAACTAAATGGGAGTGTAGAAGAGAGGGTGAGTCTTTCTGGCTGGCTTTCTATGATGCTGGCAATGCTGAGCAGACTCTGTCTTTGCAGGACGAACAAATTACTCACACACACGCCTTCGATGACCTTACTGACCAGGAAAACCCCGACTTCCGCTACACGTACTAGGCCGTCATTTTTATATCTCGCGGTTACTCTTGGACGGTTCTCCACTCCGAGTCATGGCCGCCTTTTGGTACTATCGGTTGGTCTTCTACGTCAGTGTTCGATAGTTCTTTTAACGACCATTACCAGAACAATGATTCTCTTGTGTCATGTGCCACTAGCATTACGAAATCATAAAGTAATACGGTAGAGACTTCTCGCAAAACTTGCCAGTATGACTCGACGATTTCACTCATCCGTTCCGACTTGCTAATGATCAACTGGAAGGTGCCTACGTCGTGTCGACAAGTAATTCAAACCCAGATAACTCTATTTGTGTCGCCGATAAGTCCCCTATCGAGGCAAACGAATCCTTCAAACTCCGCCCCCGCTCTACCGCGACACGTCAGGGAAGCCTTGCCTCTTTGCCTCGAACCTCAACCAACTTGATCCAGTCGCGCTCCTTGTCACAAGCTTGGCCAAGAGTCCACATCTTCGTTACGGTGGGTTTTTGCTCCAATGTCTATCGTTACAGAGGCCGCACGGCGCGACGGAGTTATCTAACATCCTCCCGCTGAGCAATGCATACCAGGAGCGGGCTTGAACATGAAGTTGGAATGCCGGGAGAACGCTGAGTTTAGTTGTAACCAGGAACGGGCGGGACGTTGTATGATGTATCCTTCAGTCTTGGCTCTTGACTTACTAGTTCTGCCATAGAACGGACATGTTGTAATTCGGCGTCCTCCATAGGATGCGTCGGGCGAGCGACCGCGTGCTCCCGCTCCGCTACCATACGTTCACT